>OZ020268.1:97453679-97508679 GCA_963971225.1 Melieria omissa
ATTTAATTTAATTTAATTTAATTTAATTTAATTTAATTTAATTTAATTTAATTTAATTTAATTTAATTTAATTTAATTTAATTTAATTTAATTTAATTTAATTTAATTTAATTTAATTTAATTTAATTTAATTTAATTTAATTTAATTTAATTTAATTTAATTTAATTTAATTTAATTTAATTTAATTTAATTTAAATTTTAATTTAATTTAATTTAATTTAATTTAATTTAATTTAATTTAATTTAATTTAATTTAATTTAATTTAATTTAATTTAATTTAATTTAATTTAATTTAATTTAATTTAATTTAATTTAATTTAATTTAATTTAATTTAATTTAATTTAATTTAATTTAATTTAATTTAATTTAATTTAATTTAATTTAATTTAATTTAATTTAATTTAATTTAATTAATTTAATTTAATTTAATTTAATTTAATTTAATTTAATTAATTTAATTTAATTTAATTTAATTTAATTTAATTTAATTTAATTTAATTTAATTTAATTTAATTTAATTTAATTTAATTTAATTTAATTTAATTTAATTTAATTTAATTTAATTTAATTTAATTTAATTTAATTTAATTTAATTTAATTTAATTTAATTTAATTTAATTTAATTTAATTTAATTTAATTTAATTTAATTTAATTTAATTTAATTTAATTTAATTTAATTTAATTTAATTTAATTTAATTTAATTTAATTTAATTTAATTTAATTTAATTTAATTTAATTTAATTTAATTTAATTTAATTTAATTTAATTTAATTTAATTTAATTTAATTTAATTTAATTTAATTTAATTTAATTTAATTTAATTTAATTTAATTTAATTTAATTTAATTTAATTTAATTTAATTTAATTTAATTTAATTTAATTTAATTTAATTTAATTTAATTTAATTTAATTTAATTTAATTTAATTTAATTTAATTTAATTTAATTTAATTTAATTTAATTTAATTTAATTTAATTTAATTTAATTTAATTTAATTTAATTTAATTTAATTTAATTTAATTTAATTTAATTTAATTTAATTTAATTTAATTTAATTTAATTTAATTTAATTTAATTTAATTTAATTTAATTTAATTTAATTTAATTTAATTTAATTTAATTTAATTTAATTTAATTTAATTTAATTTAATTTAATTTAATTTAATTTAATTTAATTTAATTTAATTTAATTTAATTTAATTTAATTTAATTTAATTTAATTTAATTTAATTTAATTTAATTTAATTTAATTTAATTTAATTTAATTTAATTTAATTTAATTTAATTTAATTTAATTTAATTTAATTTAATTTAATTTAATTTAATTTAATTTAATTTAATTTAATTTAATTTAATTTAATTTAATTTAATTTAATTTAATTTAATTTAATTTAATTTAATTTAATTTAATTTAATTTAATTTAATTTAATTTAATTTAATTTAATTTAATTTAATTTAATTTAATTTAATTTAATTTAATTTAATTTAATTTAATTTAATTTAATTTAATTTAATTTAATTTAATTTAATTTAATTTAATTTAATTTAATTTAATTTAATTTAATTTAATTTAATTTAATTTAATTTAATTTAATTTAATTTAATTTAATTTAATTTAATTTAATTTAATTTAATTTAATTTAATTTAATTTAATTTAATTTAATTTAATTTAATTTAATTTAATTTAATTTAATTTAATTTAATTTAATTTAATTTAATTTAATTTAATTTAATTTAATTTAATTTAATTTAATTTAATTTAATTTAATTTAATTTAATTTAATTTAATTTAATTTAATTTAATTTAATTTAATTTAATTTAATTTAATTTAATTTAATTTAATTTAATTTAATTTAATTTAATTTAATTTAATTTAATTTAATTTAATTTAATTTAATTTAATTTAATTTAATTTAATTTAATTTAATTTAATTTAATTTAATTTAATTTAATTTAATTTAATTTAATTTAATTTAATTTAATTTAATTTAATTTAATTTAATTTAATTTAATTTAATTTAATTTAATTTAATTTAATTTAATTTAATTTAATTTAATTTAATTTAATTTAATTTAATTTAATTTAATTTAATTTAATTTAATTTAATTTAATTTAATTTAATTTAATTTAATTTAATTTAATTTAATTTAATTTAATTTAATTTAATTTAATTTAATTTAATTTAATTTAATTTAATTTAATTTAATTTAATTTAATTTAATTTAATTTAATTTAATTTAATTTAATTTAATTTAATTTAATTTAATTTAATTTAATTTAATTTAATTTAATTTAATTTAATTTAATTTAATTTAATTTAATTTAATTTAATTTAATTTAATTTAATTTAATTTAATTTAATTTAATTTAATTTAATTTAATTTAATTTAATTTAATTTAATTTAATTTAATTTAATTTAATTTAATTTAATTTAATTTAATTTAATTTAATTTAATTTAATTTAATTTAATTTAATTTAATTTAATTTAATTTAATTTAATTTAATTTAATTTAATTTAATTTAATTTAATTTAATTTAATTTAATTTAATTTAATTTAATTTAATTTAATTTAATTTAATTTAATTTAATTTAATTTAATTTAATTTAATTTAATTTAATTTAATTTAATTTAATTTAATTTAATTTAATTTAATTTAATTTAATTTAATTTAATTTAATTTAATTTAATTTAATTTAATTTAATTTAATTTAATTTAATTTAATTTAATTTAATTTAATTTAATTTAATTTAATTTAATTTAATTTAATTTAATTTAATTTAATTTAATTTAATTTAATTTAATTTAATTTAATTTAATTTAATTTAATTTAATTTAATTTAATTTAATTTAATTTAATTTAATTTAATTTAATTTAATTTAATTTAATTTAATTTAATTTAATTTAATTTAATTTAATTTAATTTAATTTAATTTAATTTAATTTAATTTAATTTAATTTAATTTAATTTAATTTAATTTAATTTAATTTAATTTAATTTAATTTAATTTAATTTAATTTAATTTAATTTAATTTAATTTAATTTAATTTAATTTAATTTAATTTAATTTAATTTAATTTAATTTAATTTAATTTAATTTAATTTAATTTAATTTAATTTAATTTAATTTAATTTAATTTAATTTAATTTAATTTAATTTAATTTAATTTAATTTAATTTAATTTAATTTAATTTAATTTAATTTAATTTAATTTAATTTAATTTAATTTAATTTAATTTAATTTAATTTAATTTAATTTAATTTAATTTAATTTAATTTAATTTAATTTAATTTAATTTAATTTAATTTAATTTAATTTAATTTAATTTAATTTAATTTAATTTAATTTAATTTAATTTAATTTAATTTAATTTAATTTAATTTAATTTAATTTAATTTAATTTAATTTAATTTAATTTAATTTAATTTAATTTAATTTAATTTAATTTAATTTAATTTAATTTAATTTAATTTAATTTAATTTAATTTAATTTAATTTAATTTAATTTAATTTAATTTAATTTAATTTAATTTAATTTAATTTAATTTAATTTAATTTAATTTAATTTAATTTAATTTAATTTAATTTAATTTAATTTAATTTAATTTAATTTAATTTAATTTAATTTAATTTAATTTAATTTAATTTAATTTAATTTAATTTAATTTAATTTAATTTAATTTAATTTAATTTAATTTAATTTAATTTAATTTAATTTAATTTAATTTAATTTAATTTAATTTAATTTAATTTAATTTAATTTAATTTAATTTAATTTAATTTAATTTAATTTAATTTAATTTAATTTAATTTAATTTAATTTAATTTAATTTAATTTAATTTAATTTAATTTAATTTAATTTAATTTAATTTAATTTAATTTAATTTAATTTAATTTAATTTAATTTAATTTAATTTAATTTAATTTAATTTAATTTAATTTAATTTAATTTAATTTAATTTAATTTAATTTAATTTAATTTAATTTAATTTAATTTAATTTAATTTAATTTAATTTAATTTAATTTAATTTAATTTAATTTAATTTAATTTAATTTAATTTAATTTAATTTAATTTAATTTAATTTAATTTAATTTAATTTAATTTAATTTAATTTAATTTAATTTAATTTAATTTAATTTAATTTAATTTAATTTAATTTAATTTAATTTAATTTAATTTAATTTAATTTAATTTAATTTAATTTAATTTAATTTAATTTAATTTAATTTAATTTAATTTAATTTAATTTAATTTAATTTAATTTAATTTAATTTAATTTAATTTAATTTAATTTAATTTAATTTAATTTAATTTAATTTAATTTAATTTAATTTAATTTAATTTAATTTAATTTAATTTAATTTAATTTAATTTAATTTAATTTAATTTAATTTAATTTAATTTAATTTAATTTAATTTAATTTAATTTAATTTAATTTAATTTAATTTAATTTAATTTAATTTAATTTAATTTAATTTAATTTAATTTAATTTAATTTAATTTAATTTAATTTAATTTAATTTAATTTAATTTAATTTAATTTAATTTAATTTAATTTAATTTAATTTAATTTAATTTAATTTAATTTAATTTAATTTAATTTAATTTAATTTAATTTAATTTAATTTAATTTAATTTAATTTAATTTAATTTAATTTAATTTAATTTAATTTAATTTAATTTAATTTAATTTAATTTAATTTAATTTAATTTAATTTAATTTAATTTAATTTAATTTAATTTAATTTAATTTAATTTAATTTAATTTAATTTAATTTAATTTAATTTAATTTAATTTAATTTAATTTAATTTAATTTAATTTAATTTAATTTAATTTAATTTAATTTAATTTAATTTAATTTAATTTAATTTAATTTAATTTAATTTAATTTAATTTAATTTAATTTAATTTAATTTAATTTAATTTAATTTAATTTAATTTAATTTAATTTAATTTAATTTAATTTAATTTAATTTAATTTAATTTAATTTAATTTAATTTAATTTAATTTAATTTAATTTAATTTAATTTAATTTAATTTAATTTAATTTAATTTAATTTAATTTAATTTAATTTAATTTAATTTAATTTAATTTAATTTAATTTAATTTAATTTAATTTAATTTAATTTAATTTAATTTAATTTAATTTAATTTAATTTAATTTAATTTAATTTAATTTAATTTAATTTAATTTAATTTAATTTAATTTAATTTAATTTAATTTAATTTAATTTAATTTAATTTAATTTAATTTAATTTAATTTAATTTAATTTAATTTAATTTAATTTAATTTAATTTAATTTAATTTAATTTAATTTAATTTAATTTAATTTAATTTAATTTAATTTAATTTAATTTAATTTAATTTAATTTAATTTAATTTAATTTAATTTAATTTAATTTAATTTAATTTAATTTAATTTAATTTAATTTAATTTAATTTAATTTAATTTAATTTAATTTTATTTTATTTTATTTTATTTTCTTTCTTTGGTTTGATTTGATTTGATGTGATGTGGTGTGATTTTATTTTATTTTATTTTATTTTATTTTATTTTATTTTATTTTATTTTATTTTATTTCATTTTATTTTATTTTATTTTATTTTATTTTATTTTATTTTATTTTATTTTATTTTATTTTATTTTATTTTATTTTATTTTATTTTATTTTATTTTATTTTATTTTATTTTATTTTATTTTATTTTATTTTATTTTATTTTATTTTATTTTATTTTATTTTATTTTATTTTATTTTATTTTATTTTATTTTATTTTATTTTATTTTATTTTATTTTATTTTATTGTATTGTATTTTATTTTATTTTATTTTATTTTATTTTATTTTATTTTATTTTATTTTATTTCTTTGATTTTATTTTATTTTATTTTATTTTATTTTCTTTATTGTATTTTATTTTGTTTTATTTTATTTTATTTTATTTTTTTTTTTTATTTTATTTTATTTTTTTTTATTTTTTTTATTTTATTTTATTTTATTTTATTTTATTTTATTGTGTTTTTATTTTATTTTATTTTATTTTATTTTATTTTATTTTATTTTATTTTATTTTATTTTATTTTATTTTATTTTTTTATTTTAGTTTATTTAATCAATTTAAAAATATTATAGGTACCTCTGAAGTAGCTGTCTTTTAGCTTGATTCTGGGTCTACATGACCCAATAATTTAAAGTAATTGAAAAAATTATACAATTTATTTCAGGGGCTCAAGCGACCACAGATTTCCTTCCACCATCAGTGGGCGGCGACGCCTTCCGGTGCCATGAGAAAAACATAAATCAAGTAAAATGAATTTTATGAGAAAATAAATAAAAGAATCGGCTTTACAGTGAGTTTACAATGAATTTCATGAGCTGGCGCAAATATTTGTAAGGTATTTGTGCTCTTCTGGCATTAGAAAGAAACGTCGTCAATTTTAATATGAGCTCATTATGGAAAAATTTGCAGCACAATGCAAAAACCTTAGGAGGCGACTACGCGCAACAAACTAAACAACTGAACCGGCTAACAAAATGGTCAAATATCAACAAAAAAAGGCAATCAGAAGAAACACAAAAACACACACACACACACACACATAATCAAAGGAAGTCAAAGCAAGGGTCCTTCTTCTCATTTTCACGTTTCGTGCGCCCCTTTTGCGATTTTCTGCTGCTTTGAGTTTTAACACAAAATGTTTGCTTCTCTGCTGCCTTGTCTTCGGCCATGTCTGCAGTTGTTTGAATATTGAAAGAAAAAAAATTTGTAATACTTTAAGTTTCTTTGGCAGCGCTCGTTCGCTGTTTGCATATTTTAATTTGTTGCAGAAATTTGTTGCCACAAGCCGCTGATAGAAAATTAGTGCGCTACAGTGGGGTTCCGATAAAAGCAGTGTCGGTTATTGTAGGAGCAGGGAATTAGGTATTCTTCTAAAAGACTTTATTTTTATTTATTTTTTAGAATAGGTGCAGGAATAAGTGCAGTAAGAATTAATAAAATAAAATAAAAAACAAAAATAAAATACAACAAAATAAAGAAAAATAAAATAAAATAAAATAAAATAAAATAAAATAAAATAAAATAAAATAAAATAAAATAAAATAAAATAAAATAAACTAAAATAAAATAAAATAAAATAAAACAAAATAAAATAAAAAAATTAAATAAATTAAAATAAAATAAAATAAAATAAAATAAAATAAAATAAAATAAAATAAAATAAAATAAAATAAAATAAAATAAAATAAAATAACATAAAATAACATAAAATTAAATAAAATAAAATAAAATAAAAATTTTTTTGTATTATAGACAAAATTGTATGGAAAAAATCGAAAGTTTTTATATTCTTTTTAAAACATTTATATTCTTTTCGTAGCATATAACTGGGGAATACTGTATATGAAAAAGATTTCGAAAAACACAAGCAAAACTTTAAGTATTAATGCCAGCAAATGCATTTTTTTATCTTTTTATTTAATGGTTGTTTCTTTCTCATATTAACTTTTCGTTTTTGTTGCTGTTTTTTGTGTTGTTTTTATGCTTAGTTGTTTTTGTTATGGTTTTCATTAACAACTCTTTCATTTTTTTGCCTTTGACTTTTGCTGTAAATTGGCAAAATCCGCTTTTCATGTCATTTCTTGTTGTTTCGTATTCTTTTTGTTGGTTATTTTGTTATTTTCAAACAAATGCCGAACTTTTTATATTTCAGTCCCTTGAGTGTTTTTTGGTACACATTTTTTGGTTACTTTAAGCATCTTTGTGCTCATTTTTTGGTTGAAAGTTTTAGAACATCGCTGCAACAAACTGCGGCTTAAAATGTCACACAATGGGGACGGCGGCCCTGAAGACGACAAGTGCCACATAATTTTTGTTTTTAATCAGAAAAATTATAAATTATTATAAATTAAAAGTATTTTATTAAAGTGATAAATTATAAGGCAGGCACTAATTTTGCTTTGTGTTCTTAAGACATTACTATTTTTTTGTTTTTTTTTATAGTTTTTTTGAAAGAAAATTGCATACTTATTTACAAGTTTTAATTAAAATCATTTGGTACACAATTTTATGTCAATTTTGTGTCAGTAATTGCCATCAATGATTTACTGCGGCCATGCTTTTTTTGGCCAAGCTTAAACTTTTCTCATTCTAGACAACTTCTCGCACTAAAAACAGAAAAGATCATAGCATTGATTAGTGTTCTGACAGGTCACCGTGTAATTGGCCTCCACAAGAAAGCAAGAAGGTTGGGTGACTTCTGTCGAAGCTGTTTGCACGCGGAAGAGGGGAAAAGATGCGATTTACCTTCTGGGTGCTTGTTCTGCATTCTCTAGAAGAAGGAAGACTCAACTGGGCAACTTTTCTTTCGAAAATCTATGGCATCTGGTTTGTATGACTCTTCACAGTCTACTGAGCTTCGTACAGAGCTCAAATTGGTTCAGTGATTGACCAAACTTGGGCTCGATTGATTGACTGAGTTTTCATGACCTTCATGGCCTTTGACAATAATTCTTCTTTTGCATTCTTTTGATATTTTGTGTTTATGCGGTTCCCCTTTAAAGTTTTCTAGAACAAACTATTTTACTTTATTCAATCTATGTGCTTCTAAGAAAACTTTTAGACTAGTAAAACCATCCTTTATTGATGCCTCAATGTTAGATTAGTTTTATTATTATTTTTTTATTATAATATTTTTTCTCAAATCTACATTAAACAAATCCTATCACAAGCAAATTTTCCGTGTCACTCTACGTATTCACTTCAAAGATAAAACTTTCGTAGAGTTTGATTTACTGTTCATATCTTCGTGCACTTCTTCTCATCTCAACTTGAGCTAATTTTTAAATTTTATTTTTTTATTTGTCTCTTGACTGCCTTGTCTCTTCACTGCTTTGTCTTTTTTGCGCTGCTTTTATTTTCGGAAAATTGTTGAAACACAATAAAGCCGCATTGATGGCAGCTTCTGACGTTCGCCACTGACTTCTTAACAATTCTCTTATGTTTTTGATTCTCGTTGTTCGACATTTTTTGAATGTGTCAATTTTCATTTTTCCATAATGTCGATGGTGTAGGTTGCAGTAGCAAACAACGGCAAAACAACAACAGTAACAGCCACCATGCGATGCGGCACGTTTCACTTTCCGCTTTTGTGCCACGCATCCAACGCACCAGGCAGGACGCGGTTCATAGTCCTTCAACTGTTCTACAATGTGCACGAAGTGGCTGCAAGGGGGGCATGCGAAACCATATTTGAGAAGCAAAAACTGTCGTTTACGCTGCTCAACATATGCTGGCATGTTCATGTATGTGTGCGTGCGGTGTCTGCTGCCCGCCACGTCTGTCGTTGATGTTTATTATGTTGCACATGCTTTGCGCGTTTAAATTGCCAATTTGCACAGTGCCACCAACGCTGGCCTCCTTCCCTCCTGCCACGCCTCGCGCCTCATGCCCAAAGCTGCGCTTTAGAGTTGGCGGCGCTGTGGCTCGTTTCATGCGCGCTCCAAGTTGCCAGGAGTGGAGACGCAGATTAACGTCGCCAAACTTTCAATTTACATTTTAAAGTTTCGAATTGACTGCAGTTGCGTTGAAGTACTTATGCGCAAAATTTTTCAATTTTTTAACTTTTTTTTTTGTAAAGTTGTACAAGTATGTTTGATGAAGATATGGAAATCACGGGCCATACCCTGTGAACTGTTTGGAGTGAAAATTGGCAGCAAAGATGAGGTAATGAGTGAAAATGTTTATTAAAAAAAGTTCAAAAAGACTTAAAACGATTTTAAAACAATTTGAAACAAATGTTTCTAGTCTTGAGATATAGAAATGTTCAGCAGAAATCTGTTGCGGTGCTTTGGGCCTGGTTTGGAGTCGTGGTTGGGACAGCGGACATTGAGAAACTTTTGGGTGAAAAGTTTCTAGATAAAACTGATCTTTTTTTGATTTGTTCCGTCACATGTTGGAGCAACTTTGGGCTCAAATAAGTGAAAAGTTTTTAGATGAAACAGAACTTTTCTGGACTCATCCCGCCATATGTTGGGAGACTTTGAGGTCAAATTCTGAAAAAGCGAGAAGGTTTCGGGTGAAATGTTTCTAGATGAAACTGTACGTTTCAAATGGGTGAAACGTTTTTCGATAAAACAGAACTCTTATGGACTTATCCCGACATATGTTTGAGCAACTTTGAGCTAAAATGCTGAAAAAGCGAGAAGGTTTCGGGTAAAATGTTTCAAGATGAAACTGTACTTTTCAAATGGGTGAAAACTTTTAGATGAAACAGAACTTTTCTGGATTTATCCCGCCATATGTTTGGAGACTTTGAGGTCAAGTTCTGCAAAAGCGAGAAGGTTTTGGGTGAAATGTTTCTAGATGAAACTGTACTTTTCAAATGGGTGAAAAGTTTTTAGATGAAACAGAACTTTTCTGGATTTATCCCGCCATATGTTGGGAGACTTCGAGATCAATTTTTAGAAGCTCATTAAATTTGATAAAACAATAGGACTGTCCTTATATTTCTGTAGGTTTTTGTTTAGATGTTATGTTTTGTTGATACTAAAGAATCTCTAAGGTTTTAAATCAAAAATTCGTATTTCATCATATTCCGGCAGAGTTTTTGGACTTGGAACTTGAATTCATAATATTTTCCACACGATGGGACCATTTTGGTCTTTCTAGGCCTTTAGGATCAACGAAGAATTGAATGAAAAAATGCTTCATCTGTGACATTTGTTAAAAGATACAATTTTTGGAGCCAATTTTAACCAACATTGGTGAACAACTGAGTTTAAGGAAGTTTGTGTCAATATTGTTGGCTTTTTTTGATGGAATTTCTGTGACCTTGAGCCAAACTTAGAGGAGCCAATGAAAATTACTATTTGAGAAGACTTTTCAGGTGTTTAGGCGCTTCCAATCAATTGAAAATTTCTGCTGGGATCATCAATTAGAGTTTAGTTTTTCTTTATATTTCACGCCTTTTTTACCTGATGAGAGAAACTTCAATCAAAAGACTATAATGTTCCAATGATAACGTGTCCATTGCCATTAATTTTTAATTCTTAGATGGGACACTGGAACTCTAGAGGGCTGCTTTGCTAGGGTCTTTGGGAGATACTCGTAGCTGCAAGTCTATCAGTTTCTTGTTGATAGGAAGTGGTCTGAAAAATTTGCCAACCGCTCGCACAAGACTTTCACTTCTTTTCACTTTGTCATTATTACTGAATTCAAGATTCACTGACATTCCTTCAATACATTCAATTTCTATTCTACAATGAGCTTTTCCCTCTCACTCAGTGCAACAGAAACAAAAAATTGATTACAACCATTACCAGTTATTTTTATCACCAATTTCACTCATCTGTTTTTACACCATTTCTCTGCGTTTGCATGATAAATGCTACGAAAAAGGAGAAGCAACTCGAAAAAACAAGCAAAAAATCATACATAGCGTCATAGACGAAAAAAGCATCGAATTTCATTGATATTTCATGCGAGAATTTCCAATTAATTTTTATCGCTGCTGTGGTTTTGTATAACAAATGATGGCACAAAACCGACTAAAGCGAACATAGAAAAAGCCAACGAAAAACTGAAAGGAACCGATAGCGTTATGTGGGGGAGTGGGGGAAAAAAAGGGCCACTTGGTTACTGTAGCTGTGACAGAAGCGGACGGCAGAGTATAACAAGCGTCATCAAGCTACACTGCAAATGTTTTCAATATTGCAGCTAGAACTAAGAAACGATGAAATGTTTTGCTGAAGAGTACAAACAGGAAAGTTGCTAAGCTAAAAAGTGAGAATATGAATATCACAAAAATATTACAAATTGGAATAATTGCAAAAATTTGACAGACACATAGAAAGATACTAAAAGAATGGAAAGCAAGATAGGATGCTACATACATACATATATGCTATGTCACTATAAAGTGAGAGAATCAGTGTCAGATGAAACTAACAAAGGTCTCAATGATGGAAAGAGACTTTGCTTAAATGGATAGGATCGAGCGGCATCTAGAGTTCAGTATGATGATCGGCAACCATATGAAATTGGCAAGAAGTTCAAATATCTCGGGACCGTCTACTATATGTCAACAATGTTAATGGAACTCTGAAGCTTAAATGAAGGTAAGCACCCTTGATAGAGGGTAGCGATCTGCCTTCTCATACGGAGGCCCAAGGTTCGAATCCACGTTTGGGCTGTTAAAACGCTCATCTACTTCTATCGCTATGCACATGAAGCAAATGAGAATTACAAGAATCACACCAGTGCGATCTTGGGAGGCAATGGCAAAACCTCCAAGTTGGGGGAAAAAAACTGGCAACCGCTGTTCGATTCGGTGTCGAACAAAAGGTCCCCTCAGTGTGCCTCTTACAGAGGCGTCGACCATAACCTAACCTTACCTAAGTTCTTGTCAACAAATGCTTCATTAGAGATAGTTTCCGACGGACAAAATTCAATTGAATTGAAAGTATGGCATGAAAGCTTGGACGCTTGCTTTGGAAGTGTTCGAGCGAAACGTTATCTGCGAAAGTTTTGGCCCGGTACCACTTGGCTGCTTAACAAATTTGACTGGAGGTTCTTCTTTAAGGCATAGAGGCTGAATGGATGGATGGATGTGAGGGGGAGCCGAGGAAAAAACCTTAAGGAGGTCATTACCTCAAGCACTCAGGCTTTATAGCCAATAGTACCTAAGCCTCAGAAAAAAGGCTGGTAGAGGAGATGGGAATGAGAAAAAGAGTAGGAGGGTGGATGGGTGGAAAGGAAGGAAGGGTTATGTGTTCTCCTGTGCAAATTTTCCGGACTTTTTAGTGAATCTTAGGAGATCACACTGGGTGAGAGAATGGGCTTTGTCTATTCTCATAACATCTGAACTCAGCGTGCGCAATCTCGTTCTAGAGAAGACAGGACATGCACAGAGAAAAGGCTATGTACTATCTACCTCCTCCAGGCAAGACACGCAAGTTGGATCTTCGATGATGTCCATGTTGGCCATATGGTTGGCCTCCATGGATTGTGTCCCGTGATTAAACCGACCGAAGGCGTAGAGAACTATCTTACAGCCGGATAGCCGGAACTTATGAAACCTACCATATTTCGGGCGGACATATACACTATTGAAAGGTGTGCTTACTTAGGAGGAAATAACGGAACCGGAAGTAAGCGATCCTTTCCGATAGCCAAGCAGCAGTCAAGTCATTAAGATCATACAAGGTATTATCGAAAATGGTGTCGTAATGCCTTGAGAAGCTAAACGAACTTGGCATTTACAATCAGGGTTCTCTGAGTCCTGGATCACACTGGAATTGAGGGAAATGAATATGTCGACAAGCTTGCAAGGAAGGGCGCTTCTACCCCTTTGTCGATTCACAATCTTTCTGTGGTTTGAGAAAAGGAACTTTATTCCTTTTAACCAGAAAAGACGCGGAATTAATCAATAGGAATTAATACTGGGAAAAGCACACAGGTTTAGAACTTTCCAAGGCGATTATCGGGTCATATAAGAAGAAAAGATTCGAGGAATGTATGAGTCTTTCAAAGAATAATCTAAGGATATTAGACATGCGCGGCCTCGCTAGCCTGGCGTGAGTGCACTATACTGTCATCCCAGAGGTCGTGGGTTCAACTCTAACCTCGTGCACGGTTCACGCATTGTTTCAACCAACTTATCCGTTTTTTTTTGTTCTCTAAATTTTCCTAACCCTGTAACATACCCAAGTTCAATGACTCCCAACCCAAATAACTCTTATTCCACTCACCCGCGGTAGCTCGACGACGTTCCTAAGCGGCGTTAGATGGCAACCCCATCACTTAGGACTACGTGCGGCAGGCCAATGACCTACCCTGGCAGAACAACACAACCGATTAACGTAACCAACACAAGGCATAGTTTTGTGAAGGCCCTATGCTTCAGAGAAGACTGAAAAAGGAAAAAAATTACAGACATGCTGACAGGTTGAATTTTCACCTAACCAAACTATGAATTCGTAATAATGAATGTTGCAAATTCTGCTAGTCGAACGAAGCACCTGAGGGATTTACTTATACCAGGTGCAAATTGGGACTCCAAAGGTTTAGGTTGGTAGGTAGTTTGTGGCTGCTCCAGGAGGAGCACACTTAGGCCAGGTGGCCCATTGTGATAACTCATGGATCGAGCATCATGTCTCTCAGTCGTTAAACCAGTTGGAGCTATTAACGAAGCTTAGTAGACTGCTAGATCTTCTAGACTTCCGAAGAAGAAATTGCCTAAGTAGGTCAGTCTTCTTCTGGATAAAGCAGGACAGTTACGTAGTAAGTGAGGAATATTTCCTTCCTCCTTGCGACAGAAGTCGTTCGAAAACAGCCCCATCCTTTTTGCGTGCGTGCCGATGAGGCAATGACCCGTAAGGTCACCGATCATGGTTCTGATTTGGGTTCTGTTTAATGATAGGACGTCGTTCTTTAGAACGTCGAAGATTCAAGGTTGGCCAAAGTTGGCACGCATGGATGCTTGTGTTGCCTTCAAACCCATCTTAAATTCGTATAGTGTATAGAGTTCGTTAGTAGTTAGTAGCACCAGATTCCAGCACCTCGATATCCACAAGGCCACCTGGTTATCCCCCGATCAATCCACCCGCAACCAGATTGATCACATTGTGATTGATGGAAGGCATGCTTCTAGCATTCTAGATGTGCGCACGTTCCGAGGACCCAACATCGACTCGGACCACTACCTTGTTGCAGCCAAGGTACGCATGCGTCTTTGCGCAGCGAAGACCGCACAACCTAGTTTGCGAAGAAAGCTGGACATCAGTAAGCTGCGATCACAAGGGGTAGCCGAAGTCTACTCCGCTCAACTCTCCAACCAGCTCGGTCGCTCCCCCTCTCCACCTGATGACATCGGCGGATTATGGGCTCACTTATCCCACTCTATGCGCGCCGCCGCAGAAAATGTCCTTGGTTTTCGACGCCCACCACCAAAAAACCAATGGTACGATGAAGAGTGTCGCGCAGCCACTGCAGTGAAGAATGCTGCATACAAGAAGACCCTGCAGTCGGCCGCCACGCGAGCCATGACAGAAAAATACCGGGAGGAGAGGAAGAAAGAGAGGTGCCTTTTTAGACGCAAGAAACGGGAGCAAGAAAGGCGCGAGCGTGAAGAAATCGAGGAGTGCAGGAGCAGGAATGACGCCCGAAAATTCTTCCAAAAAGTTAAGCGTCTTACGGAAGGATTTAAGCCTGGGGCATCTTCTTGCAGAGACGAAAACGGGGATCTGGTTACGGATGCGCAGGGTGTGCTGAGGTTGTGGAAGGAGCACTTCACCAAGCTGCTCGCAGGCGACGAAAGGAACAATACCGCCAGTGGTGAAGATGTCCAGATGGTACCAATCGACGACGACGGTGTGGATGTGCCACCGCCCAGCCATGACGAGGTCCGGGTCGCTATCCAGCGACTCAAGAACAACAAAGCTGCAGGGCCGGATGGGCTACCAGCTGAATTGTTCAAGGCCGGCGGCGGTGAGCTGATTGGGTGCATGCATCAGCTCATTTGCAAAATATGGCTGGAGGAACGAATGCCCAACGATTGGAACCTCAGTGCCCTTTGTCCTGTGCTGAAGAAAGGCGACCCAACAATATGCGCCAACTACAGGGGTATCAGCCTACTTCCCATTGCATACAAGGTCCTGACGAGCGTATTATGTGAAAGACTAAAGCCACTCGCCAAGGCGCTGATTGGACCTTATCAGTGCGGCTTTAGACCTGGTAAGTCCACCATCGACCAGATATTCACTCTACGCCAAATCCTGGAGAAGACCCATGAGAACCAAATCGATACACACCATCTCTTCATCGATTACAAGGCAGCATTCGATAGCCCGATAAGGGATCGCCTATATGCCGCATTGTCTGAACTTGGTATCCCTGCAAAGCTCGTTAGACTTTGCAGAGCGACGTTGAGCAATACGCGCAGCTCCGTCAAGGTTGGAAGTGACCTCTCCGACCCCTTTGATACCGTTCGAGGTTTCAGACAGGGCGATCCTTTGTCCTGCGACCTCTTCAACTTCACCATGGAGAGTGTGCTGCGCAAGGCCGGTGTACATCGTAATGGCACAATTTTCAACAAAAGTGTCCAGCTCCTTGCTTACGCTGATGATATTGATGTCATCGGACGTAACAAGCGAGATGTCACCGCTGCCTTTGCGGCTATCGAAAGAGAATCTTCCAAAATGGGTCTGGTGGTAAATGAGGGCAAGACGAAGTATATGCTGTCTACACGCAGGGACTCGCAGCGGCTAGGGTCTCACGTCGAGGCCGACAGGTATGCTTTTGAAGTTGTCAAGGAATTCGTCTACCTTGGCACCGCCATCAACAGCAGCAATGATGTCAGTCTGGAGATAAAGCGAAGGATAACTCTTGCCAACAGGTGCTACTACGGTCTCGGTAGGCAATTGAGAAGTAGAGACCTCTCTCGACCGACAAAACTTTCACTCTATAGGACGCTTATCTTGCCCGTGCTCCTCTATGGCGCTGAAGCATGGACAATGACACGAAACGACATAGCGGCCCTTGGAGTGTTCGAGAGGAAGGTGCTTCGCAAAATCTTCGGCCCTGTTCGGGTTGGTGACGACTATCGCATACGAACCAATAACGAGCTGTATGAGCTGTATAAGGACATGGACGTAGCGCAGCGAATTAACATCCAGCGGCTACGCTGGCTCGGTCATGTCTGCCGCATGGACGACGAAGCTCCGGCGAAAAAGGTATTCGATGCGATGGTTGGAGGTCGACGGCGAAGAGGGAGGCCGTGTCTCCGGTGGAAGGACCAAGTGGAAGAGGCCCTGGTATCTCTTGGTGTGACCAACTGGAGAAGGCGCGCGCGAAGCAGAGGCGCCTGGAGAGAAGTTTTGCGGCAGGCCGTAACCCGATAACGGGTTGTTATGGCCAGTTAAGTAAGTAAGTATAGAGTTCGCATGGGTACGAAGCTTACATGTTAAAAGAGGGACACCGAGCGTGGTCAACGCTTGGCCTAACTGCTCAGTAGTGCCCAGTCTCGCGAGCTTGTCCGCTCTACAGTTTCCTGGAGGTTAAGGTAATATACTAAAATTATTCTCGGATGCTGGGCTCACAAACAAACTGTGAGTCCATGAAGGGGGACAGTAGATCTTTTAGGTCGCAGTGTACTATCTCCGGTAGTAAATAAAAATAATAGATAAGTACTGAGAAAAATGTGCTCTATCTATAGCTTTTGTTATTCTGATACTTGCTTTATTCCTGCGAATTATTAAATAAAGTCTTCGAGAAGTACTGAGCAACATCTTGTCAGTCAATCTACAAGCTTTGAACAATTAAAAAATAGAAAGATAGTTCAAGGATCATGTAGATTGATGTCTGTAAACTACATTCGAATATATGCTGAAAATCAATAAATTGTTCAGTAGTATATGATATGAAATGGTATAATTTGTTTCAATTGCATATTCATGTTTTTTTCTTTCAATTAATATAAATTTATTCTCACCAGATTGCGCACGATCGATGGCCTTGCGCTGTCCTCTAAATAAAATAGTTGATTCGCACTCACCTGCAAAAAAGAAGACAACACATTTATTAGAAATTAATTAACAATTTAGAAAAATTTCTTTTGTAGTTGAATTTGATATTTGAAGTAAAATGTGGCTCGAAAATATTCACAAATATTAAAATTTGATATTCAATATTCAATTAGAGTGAGTTGAAGAATATATTCACAGAGAGTGCGTGCAATCAATGCCTTCATGTGGCCGTCTTGCGTATTCTGATGCCCACGTCCAACGTCTTGTAATGTCTGGCAATGCTGTTTAGTGAACGTATGCTAACATCTTGATTGAAGCGCAGAGCTTACAAGCTGCCGCTGCGATGCTTCAATGTATGTTTGTGTGTGTGTTGGGTTGCGTTTTAGTACGTCAGGCAACACTTTGATTGATGGCAGAATAAATCCGTTTAATAAAATCCGCAAAAATAACAAAAGGCAACAACAGCACAGCCACAGCCACAACAACAGTGTCGAAACTTCAGCATGGCGAAAGGGACTCGGATAAAATCGTGGACGGACGTGCACGCGTTTCTTATAATGTCGAAAAATATTCATATAAAAGTTATTTGTTGTTGGCCGTTGTTGCATTCGGCCTTTGACTTTTGCCAGCCAAACCACGAACTTTAGCTTAGTGACCATCTTAGTTTGGTCCGGAGCGGAGAAAACGTGTTTCCCCGCATTAAATATTAACGCTGACATTGTGTGCATATTAATGGTTTCAAATGGATGGTTTTGGGGCAGCGGCCAACGTCAAAAGAGAGCAAGAACGTTCCACTTAGGGTTCTGATGTCAAAATCATGCAAAGTGTCCGAAATGAGTGTGAAATCTGGACACGAAGCGTTGGCTGGATTTAATTTGATTTGTAAAATTTTATTGGTGTGGGATTACAAAGTGGCAGGAGGGTTATAAGAAGAGGGTAGTTCTTTAAATGAATATGAACCACACATGGTGAAAGACTTCTGTTGTCTTTAAATTTTACACTATTTTACAAAGCTGCGGTAGGGAGTTTTTCTTTGACACTTGAAGATTTGGCCATTGCTTGCCACGAAGTGCACGAAGCGTGGAAGAAGTAGATGATGCGATAGAAGTAGATGAGCGTTTCGCCAGCCCGAGCTGGGATTCGAACCTAGGGCCTCGGTATGAGAAGTCAGCGCGCAACTTACTGTACTTGCGATACGGGCGTCTTCGGTGAAAGAAACAAGTTGAGGAAGCCCCACTAGCTCTTGGTGCGACCAACTGAAGAAACCCTGCCCAAAGCAGATGAGCCTGAAGAGAACTTTGGCCGCCATTTAAGTGAGTTACCACTCGGAGACCCTGTTGGGTCCGTTGTGAATCCCTTCATGTTTCGGAAAACCGGTGTCCTTCCATGATCAGTTGGAATCCCTGCAGGTCCAAACGGGATCTTTTGAGAATCATTTGGTCTTGGCGAGGAAATTGTGTAGATCGAATATCTGTGCAGCTGCTACTTCCACGAGGCCATCAAAGAATCTTGCCCCAATTTTGTTTTTCTTTTGGCCTATTTTTATGGACCTATTACACTGTGCGTCAAAAAACAAGACCCATCCAAAAGATTATGTAGGCGTGAAGAGGTCATTGGATGGATGTGAAGGGGAGCCGAAGAAATAACCTTAGGGAGGTCATTACCTCAAGCACTCAGGCTTTATAGCCCATTGTACTTAAGGCTCAAGAAAGAGGTTGATAGAGGGGATGGGAATGGGAATGGGAAAAGAAAAAGAGAAAGTAGGTGAAAAGGCAGAGAGAGTTATGAGTTCTCCTGTGCATATTTCCCGGACTCATTAATGAATCTCAGGAGATCACACAGGGTAAGAGAATGAACTTCGTCCATTCTCATAACATCTGAACCCAGCGTGGGAAATCTCGTTCTGGAGAAGACAGGACATGCACAGAGAAAGTGCTCTGTACTATCTATTTCCTCCAGGCAAGACACGCAAGTCGTATCTTCGATGATGCCCACGTTGGCCATATGTCGCCCCCATGGATTGTGTCCTGTGATTAACTCGACCAGTCGTCGGAGGTCTTTCCTTCTCAGCTTCTGGAGGAAATTCCCTGTTTTCCTGTTCGGGCTTTTTCCAAAACACTTGGCAGTTCTACAGCTTCCCAAGCTAGACTAACGTTCCCTATGTAGGTTGTTTACATAGGACTTGATCCAGTCCAGGGTTACTGCTAGACTCGTACCGATTATTGGATCTGGTCCCATGGGTGTGCACCCTGATCCACAGTAAGCTAGTTCATCGGCAGTTTCGCTACCTAGAACACCGCAGTGTCCCGGAACCCAGATAAGTTGGAGTTTATTACATCTCGCGACTGATTTTAGCTTCATCTTACATTCTTGGAGGTAACACGCGCGTTCTCCAGGGCCTTAAGTGCATCTTGACTGTCACTACAGACTCCTATATGTTTCACGCACCATTTCCGAAGAGGTCATTACTAGAGGTCATTTATAGTAACTTGGCATACTCAGTTTTTAATTTTCTGTTTCAATGTCCATTTAAAAGGACTTTAAAGATTCAAGGACATATACATTTTAAAGAATTTTGAAAAATATTTGCGGTTGTGCAATAATGAAAATATGGATGTTAAATGAAAGAGGAAAGTCGTCTCCATTTAAAAAATATTTCTTTTTTAAACTGTCAGGACCAAAATATGTCAGTAAGTAAAAAAAAAATGTATTTCTATCCATAAACAAAAATTAAGTATGGCAAACACACAAGTTGCTCTACTATCGAGGCTAGCAATCTACAAACACTATGGGAATGTTGAAAATGTTCATAAATATTTCAAATTCTTTTGATATTAAAAAAAAATATATTAAAAGGCCATCTTGACTTGAAATATTTTCTATTGTATGATAAAAGATAAGAGAGCGTCAACAACAGCTGTGAGAACAAGAAAGAAAAAAATTCAACAAACGCCCATCAAAAACAAAAAAAAAAAAATACAACAACAACAACCACAAAAATATCTGCCCATCTCATTGTCAGCGCACGAAATATCTTTGCAATGGTACGAGTTGTTGTAGTTGTCTTCTAGTATAGTTTCGCCACATTGCACAAGCAACTATACGTATCGAGTTCTTGATTTGTTGTTGTTGTTGTTTTTTATACCCCAATCACAGTTCAGTTTCCAGAGCGTTGAGCTCGACCAAGCGGCAGCGGTACGGGCGCTCGGGCTGGAAAATGCGCGCGGAAGTTAAAGAAGACACAAAAGACAACGATGACAACAGCATGAAAAACAACCATAACAACAACAACAACAGCAACAAGAATAATAGCAGCAGTCATATAAAAAATCGAAATCAGTTTTTGCATTTTTGTCACGTTTGACATCCATATTTGAGAGCCGTATGCAAAGTATATGCATGTGTATGTGTGTGTGTGTGTGTGTGTGTTTGTGTTTGCGATTTTGGGAGGAATGCCCCCACCAACCGACAACAAGCAGCTCAGTTCATTCGTTTGTTGTTGCTGCCGAGCCGCATATGCGAGCACGTTCGTGCATTTATTTTCACCCATTTTTTCGTTCGACACATTTTGCCCAACAATAAAATTTCCTTCTTTTAATCTATGAAAATTTGTAGAATGCGCTCGAACAGCGGCAGTTGGGGGCTGTCGAGCTTTGAAGTTGCCTGGCGCTGCTATCAAACACGCGTTCGAGGGGAATGGGGGCTTTTGTTGTTGGTGTACAACATTCAAAGTGTATTTGCCGCTAATAAGTCGCTGTAGGAGTAGAACGTCATGAACGGCTCAACGTTGTCAATGTCGACTACAGTAGCGCGCACAGGGGGGGGGGGGGGGGAGGTTGTTAGGGAGTTCACCTCTCCCCCAAACCCCAAAAAATGCTTTCAAATGGTATTCGGTTCAATACCTCACCTCCCTAAAATGAAATCCTGTGTGCGCCACTGGCCGCCTATATAAACAATATTTTTGTTTTTGTGTGCCTTCTTTTGACTGCTTTCTGAGTTCTCATTCTGCGCATTAATTAATAAAACTAAAGAGTTTGCAATTATTACTCTGCCCCATTGGACGTTTGCATATTAGAAGCAATTAAGCCTGATTAAAGAAAAGTCAACAAAACAATCTCTATTGGTTATTTCATTAAGTCGAAGTGAAACTTTGATGTTGTGAATCAATCAATCAATTAGTTTGAAACGGAGCGCAACAAAGTGAAAAAATCATAGGCAGTAAATATTTCTTATTGGTCTTAGAATTGAACTTATCTAATCGCATAAGAAAAACATAGTCTTTTATGACTATTAATATCAAAATAACGAGTTTGTGAAGTTCAAAGTAAACTGTTTTATTTTTGTCTCAAAGTTGATAGAGAAACGTGGCAAATTTTTCAATAATATGAATCAATAGAATGAATGAATGAATGAATCATTCTGCACTTGATTCAACAAACAGGATGTTGGTTAACAAAATAAAGTTCCTGCATGACTTTCTTTCCTTTTAATAAATTTTCGATATGCCAATTGCCCTTTGAAAGAATTGATTCAAGATTTTTTTCGAATAAAATGAATTAAATGTTTTGGGGACATTACTTGTATGCTTTCTGATATTCGTTTTGTGCGAATCCTTGAACTAAAATTCTTCTTATATCTTGTATAGGTAAAGACCTGCGCATTCCTGAAGAAACCATTTCTTATCTGTTCCAAAATCTTGGTACTTCTTAGTCTAAAAGAAAGGAATACCATATGTCCACTAAATATTAAGACTAACTTCAGCCATTTATTTGACTGCACAAGCAAACATGGAGATGTCACTTAATACACTTATCATACTTAAGTGGGCTTCTACTCAACTGCCAAACTCAAATTAAGCAATACATTCCATTCAAAATGTCGTAAAATCTGGGTTTAAGAAAATCTGTTGCCAATCTGTTTGGACGACTCACTACATGGGAAATTCTGGATGTGTTTAAAGAGAAGCCCATCTCCTGGCTGACTATTTTTCGTGTTTTGAAAGATTGCCGTAATGGGAAAGTACCAGAAAACGAAGTCATACCTGGACAAGTGCAAAAAACAAAGTTGGCCAATCAACACGCAAATAAGTACGAAAATTTGGCATTTCAAAGTCTGGTGTTCACAAGATTTCGAAGAGGCACAATGTAATCTATCGCAAACGTAAACCAGCACCAAAGTATTCCGCGAAACAAGTCGAAACTATACCAAAATGCTGCCGTGCACTTCGTTGTGAACACTTTAATGAAAAATTCATAATTTTGAATGTTGAATCGTACTTCACATTTTTGTACCAGAATTAAGCGGCAACGACGGTTTTTCACTGACAACATCGAAACAACACCAAACGGAGTTAAATACGCCAGCAAATGAAAATTTGAACCAAAGGTGCTAGTGTGGGTGGCCATTTCTTCGAAGGGTGTCGTTGTTGATTCGCACAAAAAAAGCCAAAGTGTTCAATGCTGACGTTTATATCGGTCAATGCTTACCAAAATTGAAGCAATTCACTGGCAAATATCACACTGGCGACGAAATCATGTTTTTGGCGGATCTTGCAAGCTGTCACTATATGAAAAAAAGTTGGATTGGCTGACCGAGTATAAAATAAAATTGTTTGCCAAAGAAGGACAATACTCCAAACGTGTCTCAGGCACGTCCAACCGAAAATCTGGGCAGTTCTCAAACGTATGGTGTACGAAAAGAGTTGGGAGGCACGGAACGAGCAAGAGTTGATTAATCGAACCGAGCAAAAGTTGAACAAATCGAGATAAACACCGTCCAAAACCTAAATCGGAACATTCGCTTTACACTGAGAAAAATCGAAGACAATAATCCATTGAGTGTACTCGAAGTGTATTTTTTGACAGATTACCAATAGACTGAAGTACCAAATAGAATACATTTTTAATTCAATTGTCTGTTTTCAAGTGGCGGGCGCCGGAAGTTAATTTCAATATTTAGTGGACATATGTTAGGTAAAAGTGTCTATCGAAACACACTCAGAAGTTTTTACTCAGAAAATGTAAGACTTTTCTTCAGCATAACATTTAAGATTGCTTAGAAAAGACCAATAGAGCGCTTAGAAAAGTTTAATGAAACAATTGCACAGTCTACCGCAGTACCACAGTCTTCATAGAATGAACAGCTTGCCAGATAATGATGATTTTTTCTATCAAATTCTAATTTGAATTTTGTTTTGATCAAGTCTGAAACTTTTCTTTGCTTACAGTTAATTTTCAGACAAATATTTTCCATTATCGTGCAACCAAATTTATTAATTTTTTAATAAAGTTTTCAAAGTTTTAGTGCCACTAATGAGATAACACGTTTCACAATCAAAATTTCATTAGTAAACTTCCTTACCCACAAAAACTTTAATTATTTGTAATATTGGTTCATTTAATTTACTACGTCAATCAAAAATCTTTCAAAAATTCACTGGAGATTTGAAAAAAATCACGAATATAAAGTTGATATCTTCTAGAGAATGTTTTCTTATAAAATTTCACTAATGAGGACAAGATTCTTCGAAATTTAAGACGGAATCTGGCAACACTGATTAAATTGTTTATTATTTCTACGAATAAAAAGTTGAAATTCTCTAGAAAATTTTCTCTTCTAAAATTCCTCTAACGAGGTCAAGATTCAAAAAGTTTCTTCTAAAATTCCTCTTACGAGGTCAAGATTCTCCCAAATTTAGGACGAAATCTCCTAATATGGCAACACTGATTAAATTGTTTATTATTTTTACGAATAGAAAGTGGAAATTTTCTAGAAAATTTTCTCTTCTAAAATTCCTCTTACGAGGTGAAAATTTTCCCAAATTTAGGACGAAATCTCCTAATATGGCAACACTGATTAAACTGTTTATTATTTTTATGAACAGAAAGTTGAAATTTTCTAGAAAATTGCCTCTTCTAAAATTCCTTTAACAAGGTCAAGATTCAAGAGGTCTCTTCTAAAATTCCTCTTACAAGGTTAAGATTCTCCCAAATTAAGGACGAAATCTTCTAATCTGGTAACACTGATTAAATTGTTTAATATTTTGAAATTTTGTTGAAAACTGTCTCTTCTAAAATTCCTCTAACGAGTTCAAGATTCAAGAGGTCTCTTCTAAAATTCCTCTTATGAGGTCAAGATTCTCCCAAATTAAGAACGAAATCTCCTAATCTGGCAACACTGATTAAATTGTTTATTATTGTTTGTTTTTTTTTTGTTTATTATCAATCAGTGGCGCACACTTTTGAATTGATTTTGAAGGGTTTTTGCCTACAACTTTTGAGCCCAACTCCATTTAAAATCCTCTTTCGCGCCAGCAATTTTTGTATTTGGGGATTGGAATCTACCATAGATTGGCAAATAGTCAGTGGGTGTTTTTTAAGGCTGCCATATTTTTCATTTGCGTCTCTTTTTTTGCATGAAATAAGACAAGTTTTAGACTTTTTTCTAGCTATTGCTGCAACGTTTACTTGGAAAACATTAACATTTCACAGTAGGCAATCCATCAGTGTCAGCGACTAAACTCGACTTGGAATTCATAACAGCCAACAGAAGTGTAATTCCGAGAAAGCGAAGGCATTTCACAACTTAATAGATGAAATTAGTAAAATATTTGAATGCATATAAATTTAATGCGTACACTGTCAGTCACTGTGCTTTACTTTCCTTCGTGGCTGTTGCTGTTGCTACCTGGGCTTACAAAAACACAGACACACACACACAAACAGCGACACAAAAAAGCACAAAGGACATTAGTTCTCATCGCTGTGAATAATAACTTCCTGCAACGATGTGCTTAATTTAGCATTTCCACTTCAAATTCTTTGTGCGCGCGCCTTCGCTTCAGTTGTGGCTGTGGTTATTACTTCTGTTGTTGTATTTAGTATTGTTGTTGTTTTTGCAGTTTGTGGGTTTTGCTTTCTTGCAGCGAGTCACACTTCACAAAGACGCTCTTATAATTAAAATTCCATTTGGCACGCACACAACCTTAATGACATTTACTTTTAAATGTCACTTCAACTCCAAAGTCGGAGCATCATTTGCGGGTGGCGGCAGCAGCAGCGGCGGAAACGACGTCACGAGCGCCTGAAGAAGATGTTCAAGATGTCGGACGCCCGGGCGGGCCACAAGAAATTCAATGAGAAGCTGACGCGCGCTGCAAGCTAAAGTCGACGTTGGCGTCGTCGTCCTTGTCGTAGTGTGGCGCATGCGTTCTTTTCTTAAGCTCGAATGTGCTGAGTGTAGCGTGGAGTGTGGGGCGGTGTGTCGACTATGTGACTGGCTGACTGGCATTAGTGTTGCCAAAGTAATTTTCAGCAGCAACTTAAGGAATTTTGCGCACAATTCTGCTCTACTCTGCTCTTCGCTGCTGTCTTGTTTGCTGCCGTTGTCATTTTTTCCACAAATTTTTTCCTTTTACTTTGCAGTTTCGGCACACACATTCGCTCAACGAAGTTGCGCTAGAAAAATGCCAAAACAAGTCACCGCACACCCACCAAAGTCACTCGCTGCCGCTGCCTCTGCCGCCTTCCCCGCTCAGGCGGTACAGGATAATTGCGGCCCAGCATTCGTTGCGCATATTAAACAATATTTTCACAAAATATTTAAGCGCCGAAAACTTTGCTCACGTGTCTGGCATGTGTGTGTGTGCATGATTGTTCCCAGGCACGCGTGTGTGTGTGTGTGTGTGTTTGCACTCGTACAACAGCCAAACTCTAAAAGTTTCGTACTACACTCAACTCAACTCGACTCGATTCGATTCAACCTGACTCGAGTTGTCGTTGTCGTTTTGCTGCGGCCAGTGTTGCCGCCTCTGCGCAAAGACTTCAAAGTACTTTTGTGCATTTTGTTGGTGCGGCGGCAGAGTACAGCAGCGTTGCTGAGGGGGCGCGAGGCGGCATTTAGCTGCCCGCAGAGGTCGCCATCCGAATGACATGATGTGTCGTGTTGGTTGTTGGCAGTTTGGCGTTGTTGTTGTTGTTGGCCAATGTCGGAGGTCGAAAAACTTTCAACCATGTTGTTTTTTTGTTTATTTTTCGGCAAATCGTTTCGTTTGTTGTGCATTTTGTTTTGTTTTGCATTTATTTTCTTTTACTTTGCTTTATTTCGTGTTTGCGCTGCTGCTGCATACAACAATAACAAATGCAGTTTGCATGTGTGAGAGTGTTTGTGTGTGTTCGACTTTGCAGTGCATTAAACTTTGTGCTCACACGCTTAAACTTTACAAAAAAATAATAAGAGATGATTCATTTGCAGTTAAGTTTGAGAATTTTATAAAACATTGACCGTATAGTTTTCATTTTTGTAATTTTCCACATTTTACGATTCACTGATTACACAGTGCAACTACAAATTTTACACACGAAAAAATGTATACACCCGCAAAACTAGGGGTGAAATGCAGTAAAACTGCGTTTTTGGTTTTTCTCTCTAACGTCAGGATTTTTTTTAAGGGACTTTGAAATTTCAAGGACATGTTTATTTCAACAAATTATTTTAAAATATGAGCGCATTGCAGAATAACAATATGGGTATCAAATAAAAGAGAAAAATCCTTAGAATCTTAGAAAATTTAATGTTTTAGTGGAAAAGGACGAAGGGGTATTAAAAATGCCCTTTAAAAACTTTATCCTTGAATATCCTTGGAAATTTTTTAATATTTTTTTTTGAAAAAAATATATCTTAAGGACTAATATGTACACTACCATATCCTTGAATTTGATCCTTCTAATTTAATTAAAGATATAAAAATTTTTCACCAAAACATTCTTATCATTTCGAGTGTTCAAAACTATTGCAATTTTTTCACAATTTCAACGAGCATAATAACAGTTATGTGCTGTTTCTTAATGACGACTTCACACTTAAAATCAACAATTGCCAACAACGTTCATTGTAATTGCACTTGAAGCCATAAGCGCCCGCATTCCGCATTCACCAGCGACAACTGTCATTTGTTATTATGAATTTTCGAGCTAAAAACAATGCGAGTTGGCGTTGATAGACGCGGCCACGGGGCAACGGGGGGCGACACTTGACTTGACACAACGCAAATGAACACCGGCGCTGACTTTCGGCAGCGTGTATTTTCGACAGCTGCCGTTGCGCGGTCGTCCCGCCGCACTTGTGGCAAAAAAGACAACAACGAAAACTGAAATTCAAACAAAAAAAAAAGACTAAAGCCAAAAGTGATCACACAATTGCACACCGGAAATACGCAAATTATTACGAGTGCACTTGAAAACTTCCGACAAAACGCGCGCAATTTGGCGCTGCATGAATTGCACTCGTAGTCGGGTGGCTGCCTGCGCTCTCCGACCGACCGAACATAAACCGAAATGCCGCTGACGCTTCCACACGCCAACGAATGCGATGCGAAGCGGCTTAAAGTTGTAGTGGGCGAGGCGCGAGTGAGGGGGCGCTGGTTGACTGCACAAAGTGCAATTTTGATTATGCGGGTTAACCTCAAAAATTCTGCATTTACTTATTTGGTATGCCTGCACTTGTCTGTGTGTGTGTGCGCGCTATTGTCTGCCTGGCATGTGGCTGTGTGTGGGCGAGCGTGCTTGTGTGTGTGTCCGCACGAAGTGGGCTGAGTGTGGGCGTGCAGTGCGTGCTTCGCGGAAGCGCTGGTGACAGCGACAGCTGCACTTTCCGCCACACGTACAAACAAACAAACACACACACGCAAACATAGCCGCATCCACTGGGTGGCGATTCGCTTGGCAGCGACTGCAGCAGCGCTACAACAACTTTATCCGCAAAGCACTTCATGGAGTTTGCGCGTCGTTTGCATTTTTGGTGTCATTTCGTGTGCTGTTGCAGTCTCTGCCACCGATGTTGTTTTTGTTGTTGTTGTAATGGCTCTTGAACGTTTTGTGGATGTCTTAATTACGCTCAAGTATGAGCAATTGCACAAAGTGTTCCTGCATTGAAGTCAACCGTTGCCGCCACACGCTTCCGCTTCTCGCTCCCCGATGAGTGGCCTTGCAGCTCAGCTGTTGTCGAGTGTGTTTGTCGGTTGAAGGGTTAAGAACTTTAGGAGTTTGCTGATTTTTTTCAATTAGTTTTATTAGTTAGAGAACGAAAAAGTTGCGGACTCAAATTGTTCACTTCACAAAATACTTTTAGAAATATTTGAAAATATAATTTTGTTTTTGCTAAAATTTATATTAACATACTTGAGTAAAATTGTTGTAATTTACTTTGAACTCACTTCTAAAAAGTATATATTTTGGTGCCTATTTAAATTAAACACATAAATCAATCGTGCCTTATGCTATAAGATGACAAATAGGTAAAGTTGCTTTCAGGAAGATTTGGGGTCGAAAGGATTAATATTTAACAAAATATGTTAGCCCAAAGTATTGAAGCTAAAATGCCTTCAAGCAAGTGACAGATTGAAATTTGCAAGTGCCAATTGTTCCGAGAACTGAGAACTTTCAATTTTCTACTGAAAAATTTTAAGTCAAGTGGAAATATAATAATTAATTAATTAATTAATAATAATTTCTCTCAACCGAATTCAGTGAGAAGCGGAAACTATTTCATACCAGTTCAACCAGTTATTGTGAACAATTTCAATAATTTCGAATGCAGCAGCGAATGGAAGCGAAAATGTCAAATGAAATGAACTCGATGTCAACATACGCGAAGAAAATTTAAAATTGCACAAAAAAGAAAACACAACCAAAACACAAAAAATCAAAATGTTTTTTGCTGCGGTTTTTTTGTTGTTGTTGTTTAAATTGTAAAACTTTCAGCAACACACAACACAATAAAAACGTACATAATAAAAATTTCAAACGCAGCGTTGACCGTAACAGTTTCGCATATGGGTGCGTGTGTGTGTGAATGGTGAGCGCAGCACGAACCCACACACTCACACGTGCAGCAAACTGTTGGCACCATATGGTAGCGAAATATGAAGGGACAAAGGACTGGCGAGTGGACAGACAGCTGGTGGGTCCAGGGGCTAGAAAGGAAACTTTAAACAAGCTGTATGACAAGTAAATGGCGAGGAAGATTTCAATAACTCGATGACTTCTGAAACATGGCACACACACACTCACACACACACAAATATGGGAACGCTGGCATGTTAAAATGATGAAACGATGAAAAATAAATAACAATCACCGAAAAATCAATATTGACTACAACAATGCGACACATCAAACGATACGGACAAAAGTACAACAACAAAAAATACACAAAAAGGTAGAAAGATGTGCGTAAAAAAAAATACGGCACAACTGTTACAAGACGGGCGGATTAAATAGGGGATAAAGGCAACAATTTTGTGCCGAAATGGATATAGTAGTAGTAAAAGAAGATGAAGAAGAAGAAGAAAAAAAGTCGCAACAGAAATCAGGCACGCACAACTGGCGCAAACTTTTGCTGTGCTGTCGCACAGAAATAAAACAAAAACACAAAACAAATTAATTGAACATTTGTAATTCAATGAAGAAGTTGGGAAATACACCGAAGCCAAAAAAAACACACACACAAGTAAAAAGCAAAAATAAAAAATAAAAGAAATAAAAAAAATAAATAAAAAGCAATCACGCAAAAAGGAAAACATGTGTAAGAGTTGAATTGAAAGCATATTGCAGCGAAATGTGTTAATTTTATAAGAAAAAATTAAAAATTATAAAAAACTCTTTGTATATTTTTATCCCTGCAGGTGTGTTGTGGTCGCCGAGGGCGTTCAAGCCACAACAGCTGTTGAAATTTGCTTTTAATTATATTCGTAACGCCAATAAGTATGCAATGAATGCTGCAATTTCCATACAGCCACACCTACAAACACTTCACTCAAGCACACACACGCAACTTTGGCGCACAGCAGCGTCGACGCAAATTTAATTGTATTTGTTGTTTTTGTTGTTGTTGTCACTTAAAGAACCCTCAACACACACACGATTGTTTCCACACGCCATCACTCACCCTTCTCACCGCACACACCGCAAAAAATCGCAAAATTTCACACGTTTGTAAATTGTTCAGCGCGCTTCTTCACACTTTTTTGCGCCGCGTCCACTTGATGCGGCCAATGTTGATTGACTGGACACGCTGATGTACGGCCGCCATTTGCCATGTCAATGAGCATCGCACAAAAACAACAACAAGAAATGATTTTATAGTTGTTGCTGTAGGCGGTGCCGAATGTGTGCACAGTAGATGCCGAATGATTGCTGCAACCTGTTGAGGCGCCAGCGCGACGACGACGCGACAACGGCAACAGGGCAAAGGAAAGGAAAGCGCAGAAGGCGAAATGGAAAGCAAAGCAAGACAGCGAATAAGAGCCACGGAACGAAGGCAAATTAACAGCAAATGGCAATGACGGCGGAAGCGTGAAAATGTGAAACCCATAAAGCGACAACCGCAATGTTGCGTTGGAGGGGGGGGGGGCGCGCAAGAAGAGGAGGGGGCAACATGACGGAATGAGAAAAACGAAGTGAGACCGTATGAAGTGATGAAAGAAACAGTGGTCCTAATAGTTCAACTGTGGCACAGAGCGACAAATATAGGCAAATCAGGCGCTGAGGGAGCGGAAGCTGTGCGGAGGGAACAGGGGGATGTGATGGTTTTGGGTAATGGCCGGTTCTGGTCCAGATGGCAGCTGTTGTGCGAATACTCCAAGAAGAAACAAAACAAAGTCAAGGCAACGGAAGGCGGAACTTGCAAGCAGCCAAGGGAAGGGAAAGTAAGGAAAAGGAAGGCAAATGAAGACCGCTAACGTTAGTCAAAGTCACAGTGGGACTGTCAAACCTGTAGAATGTGGTGTTGTTTCAAAGCCAAGCAGCGACTGCGAATTAATTTCGCCTTAAAAAGTTCGAAACAAAACAAAAAGTTCTGAAAGAAAAATCTCAACACTTGAACAAAAAAAACAGGAACAGCTAAAGTTGATGGGTGATGAGTGGCAAAAGGGGCGTAGGGGACGGATGCAGACATGTAGTTGTGCGGCAGAACATGACGTAAGCAGGACAAGCTGCCGCTGTGAATGTGTGTGGGTGTGTGTGTGTGGTTGAGGACGCAATTGCGTCAGATGAATGTGCGATATGCCGCTTGGCAGGAAATGACGGTGAGAATGAATTTATTCGTTGGACAGGTGCGTGGGTGCAGCGGCAGCAAAACAGATGGAGCAACAATAACAACACAACACGAATGCATGCAACAAAAGTCAAAGTGAAAAAAACGTATACAAAAAAATAAAATAAAATAAAATAAAATAAAATAAAAATATGATAAATAAATATTAAAAAAAAAATCAAAATTAAATTATCAGAGCGCACAACTTTTTCGCTTTGCAATTTTTCAGTTTGCCTACGCTTTCATTAGTTTTTTGTATTTTTTCAGTTGATTTTTTCCATTTTCACATTTTTTGCTTTCCCCCACTGACCACTTTACACTCTTCTTCTTGCTTTTAGCTGATAACTTTTTTTTATCAATACATTTATGTCGGCACTCCCACAGTCACTTTCATGCTTAACTTCCTGTATGTGTGTGTGTGTGTGTGTGTCTGCGTGCGTATCTGCTCTATCGAGAAATTCGAACCATTGCAAACTGCTTTTGCATTAATTTTTATGCATTCTCCCTCTGCTCCCCCTGTGTGACTATTTTTTTTATCTTTTGCTTTTATTCGTTTAATTTCTCTTTCTGTTCTTATCGGCACGCAACGGATGCCATCGCTTTGGTATTTGAAAGAGCAACAAAAAACAAAATCAAAGCAAAATTCATGTGTTTTGCCATTCATGTCGATAAGCCTTATCAGCATTATGAAGGCGTTTCGTTGAACGTGTTAACTTGTTGATTGTGTGTTGTTGTTATGTGCTCCTTTGATAGTGTGAAATTCAGTTTCTAATTACATTATGTTCTGTAATGTTGACGTTGCAATTAGTGACCAATTTATGACAGACGACAGTTGATCCGAAGCCTCATTAAAACCAATTAGTCTGCACATGGATTGGTTGATTTTCCTATCAAAAAAATGATAATGTCAAATAAATGAAACTGTCGTAAATGCAATGCCAGACTTTGGATCTCTGAAATAGGCCAAATCAGTGACGGATTCAATTGGGGTTTTTTGGGATTGAAACCCTCCGAAATATTAGGGTCAACTTGAAAACTATATAAACATTTTTGAATATTAAAGAATTAGTTTTTGATACCCCCCAACAATTTTTATGAATCCGCCCCCGGGCTAACTAGTCCGTGTAGATGATCCCAGATCGCTGTCGAGTTAAATGTGCTGAAGGTTAGGTTTGAGACTTGGGAATATGCGAGAATGTGAAAATTTTGGTTTGAGAGTTTGGAAAAGATTTGGAAAGCTTGTTAAATTCATTAGAAGATGACAACATAGCAACAATTTCAGGGCTCTTGATTCTTAGTTTGAGAACTTTTGACTGCCATAGACTGGAAAAAATTATAAATAGAAATTAAAAAAAAAATTATAAAATTTATAAAAAATGTATGATAAATATTTGATCCCTACAAGCAAAGTAAAGTAAATTTGTCTTTGCAGTTCAATCTGAAGCTTTAGATCAACCAAATTCGGTTTAGGGATCATCAAGTTTCTTTTGATTTATCAAGTTTCAATTACGATTCATTAGCTTTGAATCTCAAAGTCTGGTAAACAGATCTTTCAAGGACAAGAACTTCACACCACTTGAAGCAAAAGTTTTGTGATTTTCATAGTTTAAGGAAGGCTTCATAGGCTACAATAGTAAGAAAGATTTGAAATTTTAATTTTTGTTCTGAACTAAACTGAATAAATAGGTAAATGAGTTACTAAGTAAGTAGGTCAGTAAGTAAGTACCAAATTACTTACTTTGTACGTAAATAAGTAAGTAAGTAAGAAAGTAAGTAAGTAAGTGAGTGAGTGAGTAAGTAAGTAAGTAAGTAAGTAGGTAAGAAAGTAGGTAAGTAAGTCAGTAAGTAAATAAGTGAGTAAGTAAGTAAGTAAAAAGTAAGTATGTAAGTTCGTAAGTGAGAAACTAAGTAAGTAAGCGGGCAAGTAAATAACTAAGTAAATATCTAAGTAAGTAAAAAGTAGGTAAGTAAGTAAGTGGGTAAGTAAGTAAGAAAAAGTAAGTAAGTAGGTAAGCAAGTGAGTAAGTAAGAAAAAGTAAGTAAGTAGGTAAGTAAGTGAGTAATAAGTGAGTTAGTAAGTAAGTGAGTAAGTAAGTAAGTAAATAAATAAGCAAGTAAATAAGGTAGAAGTAAATAAGTAAGTAAGTAACATGTGAGTAAATAAGTAAGTAAGTAACATGTGAGTAAGTAAGTTCGTAAGTGAGAACGTAAGTAAGTAGGTAGGCAAGTAAATAAGTAAGTAAATATGCAAGTACGTAAAAAGGTAAGTAAGTGAGTAAGTAGGTAAGTTAGTAAGCAAGTAAGTGAGTAAATAAGAAAGTAAGTAAATAAGTAAGTAATTAAGTTAGAAGCAAGTAAGTATGTAAATAAGCAAGTAAATAAGTAAGCAAGTAAGTAAGTAAGTAAGTAAAAGTTAAAAGTAACTAGATAAGTAAGTAAGTACATAAGTAAGTAAAAAGTAAGTGAGCAAGTTGGTTGAGTGAGAAAGTATGAAAGCAAGTAAATTAGTAAAAAAGGGAGGGAAGTAAATGAGTAAATTAGAAAGTGAGTGACCAATATGAGACTTCACTTGAAAAAAGTGTTTCATGTACATTAGACATGATTTAGTGCACGATTTTTCAATTTCGGTGATAAAGAACCTCTCATTTTATGCAGTTTGATAGAAAAGTATATGAGCCAAAAAATTTTGGGAATAGAGTGGCGTTAAATGGCGTCGCATCGAGGCCAAAGTTCACAATGAGCTGGCAAATTCGACAAATTGCTCCACAGCTGGTCAGAAGTTGCTCTTAGAGTGTTGAAATCTATGACTGACCCAATTAGTTTTCTTTATTAACCCACACCCATTTATTTTCTCTTACAAATGTTTCTTCCAAACATACCTACCCGCTAACTACAAGTCTTAAGGGGGCTGCCATACAAAACTGGTAATTTTCCATGGAATTGGCTCCCCACTTGCAAGTGTAGTAGTTAAGCAAGCGAGAAAACATCGTATCTCGGTAATCACTGAACCGATTTCAGTGATTTATTCAGCGATCGCCAACATTCTTGAGTACAAAAAATACAAAATTAATTAAAGTTCCAAAGTTTACCACCAGAGGGCGTCTCCCATATGATCGGAGTTGTGAGGTTGTCAACTTTTGGGTTTCCACAAAGCAAACAACGAAATGTATTGTCGAAACCCTATTAACTCCCATCCCTCGAATATAGATAGAGGTTGCGGAGCATCGAGAACATATTATTAAGAATCTCCATACAACACTAAATCAAGTCTGATGTACATTTAAGTTTGTACAACAATTATAAACATAAATAAAGTTTCAGTTGAGATCAACTTGAGACTTTGACTACGTGAGTCAGACCTTGGGTTACAGATTGTTCAATAAATAGATCGACTGAGATAACTAAAGAGCCACATTTTCATTGGAAGGCCTGAAAGATTTAAGTAAATATGTAAGTTTTTATAATGTTCCACTTGGTTTTAGGTAGATAAATGATTTATTTATGCATTACATGTAGTTTGCATTCGATCTCAACGAAATCAAATAAGTTGTGTATAAGATTTGTTTTAATAGTGACCAAATTTTTAAAGGAACTTTACTAGAGATTTGGCTTTCAACTTTCAGCGCTTCTGCATCACAAAAGGACACGAAAGTTCTAAGCAAGCGAGATGCTATAATGAGAGAGTTGACTTGAAATTGACGAGATGTTTTAGAGCTATAACTTTCCATCAAATATGATTTTTTAATGTTTGTGGCTACAATTTGTGGTAGTAAATGCTTCAACAAAAGTTTTATTTGGTCGTATTTCCAAAGTGAAAACTTTAAAAATAAAAGATGAGAAGCATTTCTTATGAGATTCTGAAGTTACAAAGCTATAAAAAAGTTCACCAAAAACACTTTTGGTTGAACATGTTTCAATATATTTCTTATCAAACAAAAAAATGTGAAAAACGTTTATTGAAATATCATATTTATTATATAAAATATTAAAAATCAAAACTATGCTATTACAAAATTTCATTCAAAGTAAAACTTCGACCTGAAGAAGCAGCAAACATGTGGCTGCAGCATTGTGAACGCACCCTCCAACAGAATGGCTTTTTGCACTGCCAGCACAACAAACACACACACACACACACACATGCAACTCAATCGCAGCCATACCTACACGCACAGTATTGGATTTGGAAAAACTTTGACTATACGCCTGGGATTGCCGGCCGAACAAAGAAGTCTGGCTGCCGCTGCGTGGCGACAACCGGCACGACAGGACAGCAACAGCAACAGCGCTTTCAAAAATTTCTTACCATATGGCAATAGAGTACGCCTCCGCAATAGCACATTGTCATTGGCACGCTGCCGTCTGCTGCGACTGTCGCACTCATAAGACGCAACACGCTGTGCGCTGTGTACGGTTTTTGCAAACTTTTCTTTCCCGCGGGAGCGGCCGGTCGACGCTTTTCAAAACTCTGCAGAACTGACGCAGCTATTAAAAAACTACTTTAAATGAAAATTAATTCGCACTATTTTCTGGCTAATGACTTATGCGCTTCGGCTTGGGGCTTATAACGTTGCAGTGGAGAGCGTGTGGAGTAACTGAGAAAAGCGGCGACATTGCATGTGCGCACATAAGAAAGCACAAAGCACACAAACATAAACAGAGCCAAATGCAAAGAAAAGCGAATAACGTTTAAAAGGCAAATGTGAAAACAAAAACAAATTGTAGCTCTCTCTCTCGCGACGCACAGTAAAAAAGAACATGGCGGCCAGCGAGAATATTTTTAGTAGTTGTCACCCTAAAAGCAGACTACGAAAGAGATGTGACGCCGAAGAGCGGTTTGCGCTCTCTTGGTGGTTTTTTGGTGGCTGAGAGTGTGTGTGTGTACAGTCGCTGTCGCTAATACCATTTGACAGCAGTTTACCAAACGAGTTAGCCGCAATAAATTCGAAATTAACAAATACGAAACGCTTTGTGGCGTTTTGTGCAGTTTACTTATAATTCAAGGTTACAAGTTGGTTTACAAAAATTTTAAATATAAAATGTTTTGTTATTACTTTATATGAGAATTTGGACACATTTGGTGAACATTGACACTGGACCTGTTTAAGAGGTTCTGAAATAATGAGTTTTCAGTACGTTGAAACGCTTTTAACGCGTTTTGTGTGTAGTTTGATAAGAAACATACACAAGCCAAGTTGGGAACTTGGATTAGATGTGAGTGATGATGCATTTAGTTGAAAAAGTTATCAGACAGCTGCTTGAAAGTAGGGCCTACAGGTTTGAAATTTTCTTATCAAACCTTTTTCCTCAAACTTATTGGAATCTAAACAGAAAAGAGTCACAATTAAACATTTTTTTCCCCAAAAGTTAATTCACTGTACACTAGCTTATAAATTTTAGTCTTTTAACTATATTTTTTAACTTAAAAAATACCCTATATCTATTTTAAAGTTAATTGCGTTGCTTCTGCAGGATCAACAGTTTTTAGTTTCTAAAGAAAATTTTAATTGAATTTTATTTTTAATTTCTTCAGTTGTGACACTTTTTCATTTAGGATGCGATATAACATATATACCGCTTTGCAAATGTTATATACCGCTTATTGCCAACATTTGATTGAATCTGCGTTTGCATATCAAAAGCGCATTTCAACGAAATGGGCTCTTATTGCTTCCAGGAGAGTAAAATTTGCAAATTTGGGGTTTTTATCAAACAAAATCAGAAATACTAAAGATATTACAAAAGTTTTATATATATATAGTTCTTCTATGAGACAAGTGTAATGTAACAAGCTTATGATTCAAACACACTCGACGAGAATTGACTTGCGAAATGTCATCAACAAAGGCAAACTTTCAGCATTTCACGTAGCTTCTCTCCATACTTGAAATTTTTCTCATTTTCTTGAGAGGAAAAATCGTATTTTTCCTTTCAAATTCATAGTGAAAACATGAACAGAATTAATAATTACAACAACAACACTGAATATCCATACAAAACAACAACAAAAATGCAAAAGTAAGCAAACAACTCACACCTTCGTCTAAGCCAACTGAAATGCATAAAAACGAAATTCGATTGGATGCTGCTGCGAAGTTCATCAATCAGTAAACAGTTTTGTCAACGCTACACGTATTTCTCATACAAACACCACACACACACACACACACACATTACACACACACACCGAGACGCGCCCGCGCGTACACATTGCTGAGGTTCGGCGGCGGCAAAATTAAATTAAAAACGTTTACAATTCTTTTTGCATAACTTATATGAGATACGTTGGAATTTTTGCGCTTTAGCTTTTAGCCCTTTTGTGCGCCAACTGGCGTTCGCACGCGTCGCTGACGCTACGGTTCACCCGTCCGTGCCGGCATCACTCAGAAAGGCCAGAAATAAGAAGCGCAAGCAGCAACGAAAACAAGAATGTAAAATTGTAAAAAAATGCTGATGCTGACTTGCTGCTTTCGCAGCTCGTCCAGCGACTGGCGGCACTCGAGGCGCATGTCTGTCCCCACCAGCCAAGGAATCTGCCAGCTGTGCGAGTAGTCACACGAAATGATGCCAACTAAATCGAAATACCAGCGCGTCGTCCTCGTCCTCATTTGGCGCGCCACATGTCCCCCTCCGTGGCCCAGGCGAGCGTTGCCATTCGACATCCTGCGCTTTCGCCCACTCAACAACGTCGACCCTGGCTGCACGCTTCGCCCGTTCGTTGAGTGGGTGTGGTGGCTGCTGTGTGCATGAGTGGCGCGCCTGCACGTACGTACCGTTCACCATATGTGTGTGGCTGCGAGCGGAAGCAGGGGAGGGGACAGGGTATTGGCGGTCGCCAACACTGCGACTGTCGTAACATTTGCATTTTTTAAATAAATTAAAATTCTTTGTGCGAAATTCAATGTGAATTCACTCATTCGTACACGTGAATTTGCGTTTCGTTTCGGTTTTGTGTGATATTATTGCACACATTCGAGGAGGAGTGGCGGCAGACGCAGTGTATGATTGTGCATTTTTATCGCCTTTTAAATATCGAACACAAGACACACTTGCCGCATGCCAGTCACATTCGTTTGGCGTTGAACGTTGACGCCAAACCCGCGAGCAATCGTGCACCCCGGAACAGCTTTCAATTTTCGGCATTTTTTTTTTATTATTTTTTCGAGATGACGTTTCGAAGGTGACAAAATAACATTACAGTCGTTGATTGACAATCCATTCTTTTGTATTGCGTAGTTTTCGTTTCTTTAGTTTAATGGTTCAAGTGGCATACAGACTCAAGGATTGACTTTTACTTTGGCTGAAAGATCTGCTAAGTTATCAAAATTAATTTTTGTGTATTCAATGAAGATGGTGAATATCCTAAGTAAGTCCTCAGTTGAGGCTCAAAAATTGTATTCTTGGGTGATCTTATATCAAATTGATTGTTTTAAAGCAGTTCAGAGCTACAAAGTTCGATGTTGGAGAGCTTTCTTAGACCTTTGAAGAATCGTTTTCTAAACACGAGTACCTTGTTCGATCCACTTTATTGTCCTAAAGCAGTTCAAAGCTCATAGGATCAATGTTGAAGAACTGTTTTAGGCTTTTGAAGAAAGGTTTTCTCAATACGAGTAAATTTGTTCAAGCTTATAAATATTCAATTGTTCTAAATCAATTCAGAGCTACATAGTTCGATGTTGGAGAGCTTTCTTAGACTTTTGAAGAAAGATTTCCTAAACACGAGTATCTTGTTCGAACTAAGTAATATCCATTTCATTGTCCTAAAGCAGTTCAAAGCTCATGCTATCAATGTTAGAGAATTCTTTTAGACTTTTGAAAACTGATTTTCGAAACACGAGTAATTTTTCTTGAGTTTGTATTCATTTCCTTGTCCTAAAGCAGTTCAAAGCTCTTGAGAATAATATTTGAAACCTTCCTTAAAACTTGGAAGAACGATTTTCGAAACACGAGTAAATTTGCTCGATCTAATATCCATTTTATTGTCCCAAAGCAGTTCAAATGCTGCTGAGATCAATGTTAGAAAACTATCTTAGACTTTTAAAGAAAGTCTTTCCCAATACAAGTAACCTTTAAAGTTCTAAAGCAGCTCAAAGCTCCTTAGACTGTTGAAGAAAGATTTTCGAAATACGAGTAACTTTTCTCGAGCTCTCTTGTTCTTCTTCTCTTCGTTGTCCGAAAGCAGTTTGGAGCTCTTGAGATCAATATTAAAGAACTCTCTTAGACTTTTGAATGAACAACAACAACGCAACTACTTTTTCTCTATCAGAATTTTTTTTAGAAAAATTTTAGGAATTTTTAGAAAATTTTTTGAATTTTGTAGAAAAATTTTAGAATTTTTTAGAAAATATTAAGAATTTTTGAGAAAATTTTTAGAATTTTTTTGAAGGTATTAGAATTATTTTGAATAAATTAGAAGTTTTACAAAATTTTTAAAATTTTTTGAAATAATTTTGAATTTTTTAGAAAATTTTTAGCATATTTTTAAAATTATTTAGAATTTGTAGAAAATTTTTTGAATTTTTTTGAAAGTATTTAGAATTTTTAGAAAATGTTAAAAATTGTTTCTATTTAAATCTCACAAAAAAATTAGCATAAAGACACTGAAGATTAACAAAAGAAGCTTCTCTGAAAATCGTAAAAATTGACATGTGCATAAATAAGCACAAGAAACCATAAATTTTAAAGCCAAAAATCCTCTCAAGGCTAAAGTTTAGATTGGCTCTTTTTGCCTTGCAATGAATTATCAAATAGGCAGAAGCTATTTTTTGTTGGGCTTTTCCATGCAAGTAACACAAGTGTGCTTCATTCGTCCAATTAGAGAGCCTTGCCCATTCAATCCACTGATGGTTTTCCTCTTCATCGAGGGCCGCTTGTAAACTCGAGTCAAAGTCAAAAGCGCATAATTCATGCAATGCATACACTGCACGCTGTGCTATCGTCAGCTGGCTTATCAGTTCGCTGTCAAGTGGCTTCTTCCAGCTTCCAACGTTTATGCCAATAAAGCGCATCAGTTGAAACTGCACTGACAGCCAGAATTTTTCGAAAATGCTGCCGACAACAACGACCACAACGACAACAACGACTTGTGTTCGCTCGAGATTGTCGGCGTAGATTTGAAATTTTAATAATCCCAAGTGTAGTTTATGGCTTAGAGCAACATGACGACACGCACTTACTGCCATTTAGTCTATGTTGTGCGTTGGCGTTTGGCGTTTGGCATTTGTCGCATCGAGTAAGAAGAAAGCCTTGAACGGCCACTCGCACGTACGCTTTGCATTAGAAGCGGCTTAGGCGCTCGCTGGCTGGTTGATTGCTCAGTGTGGCTCCAGCCCGAGTTGTCCCACTCCCAGCGGCCACCACTAATTCCACTTTAAATTTCATTAAATTTCTTCTTTCGCTCTTTGCTATTCTGTGCGTGCGTCCTTTTGCAGTATTCGAGCTCATGCTTAAGCTGCTTTGTTCTTAATTAAGTTGCGTTGGAAATATTTACTTGACAGCACTGCTGCTGCTAGATTATTCTATTCGGTTACCAACTACAACAACAATAACAATGAGCTGCTTATACTCTTTGTTCCGCTGGCATCAGACACCATCACCACCACTCATTAAGTGATGCATGCAGCATGTCGCCGTGCAGCACTACTCAGTTTTATGCGCTGACAAAATGTGTTGCTGACGTACATTTTTTTGCCTACTTCCAAATATCGCATTCTCTATGCTTATGGGCATTTGTGTCCTTATGCATGTCCTCAGGCTCAAATATGTATAGTGGAAGTTTCAGCTGTCGTTCTGCGTTCATAATTTTCATATAGAATTCATTATCCACTGCACAGTGGTGCACAGCCGCCAAGTCGGAGCATTTTTTAAATTCATGGCAACCGTAGTCAGCATTCAGCATTCATTTTCCAAGCCACGCATCAGGTTTCCGCTGCATTTTTCATTTTTCTACAGCGCTGCTATCCAAAAACGCTCCTCTTTCCAAGGTCATCTATCCTATTATACGGAAATATTTTGCCGCAATTTTACAAAAACAAAAATAGAAAAGGTAGCACGAATATAAAAAAATGTATGCGAATAAAAAATATCACTGAAAGAAAATAACTGCCGCGGCATAGAAATAGAATAGAAATTGTTTGAATAGGCGCGGCGAGGCGAGGTGAAAGGTAAAAGCAGTGTGCGGCAATGGCAGCTGAAGGCGGCTGATGTTACGCAGCAGGTATTTGCTGGCACTTGACGGCTGCTGGCTGTTTGGCTGACAGGCATTGCGTTTGGCGGAGGCGGCAGCAACGCAAGGAATGTGCGAATGTTAAACGTGCTTCCGTAGCGCATTTCACAAACGGCAATTTGGCATCGTTTTCAGCTCATTGAGCTCATTGATAAATGTCAAAAAATATTTAATAAGATCAAATCAATCAAACGCTCCATCGTTCAGACGGGCTGAAGTAAAAAGGTGCGACGGTTTGAAATTTCTAAGGTATGGAAAATAAACGCTTTGGGGAGGTAATTTCATTGGCAATAAAATTTTAGAGTAAATTCAGTGTTTAAAATGTGATGTTTGCTATTTTTAAATTGAGATTACTTTTGATTTGATTATGAATTGATTAAATCTTATATTTTATGTAAAAGTTTGATAACAATTTGGACCAGTTTTGTGCGAATGAAAAGAGTTTAAATTGTTAATAAATAACAATTTTTAATGTAATTAAATTTTGAATTCAATTTCGCATAGTTCATTTGAATTTGAATGGAATAAATCAACTGATTATTTAACTTAGTTACATTAATTCAATTTAATTTTTAATTCAAACTGTGAAGTTTGCCACTTTTAAATTGAAACAACTTTTGAATTGATTATTATTCGATTAAATCTTTATATAGTGTGTAAAAGTTTGATACAAATTTGGGCCAGTTTAGTTCGAATGAAAAGAGTTGAAATTGTAAATCAATAACTATTTTTAATGTAATTAAATTTAATTAAATAAGTATTTAAGTGAGTAAATAATTTGAATTTGTAATGAAATAAATCAACTGACTTATAAATATAAATAGATAAATTTAATTTAATTATTAATTTAATCTGTAATGGTTGCTATTTCTCAATTGAGGCAATTTTTGATTTGATTATTATTCGATTAAGTTGTAAATGTAATGTAAAAGTTTGATAGCAGTTTGGACCAGTTTAGTTGGAATGAAAAGAGTTTAAATTGTAAATTAATAACTATTTTAATTGTAATTAAATTTTGAATTTAATTTCGCATAATTAATTTGATTTTATAATGAAATAAATCAACTAACTAACTAATTTAATTACATAAGTTTAATTTAATTTTTAATTTAAACTGTGTTGATTGCCATTTCTATACTGAGACAACTTTTGATTTGATTATTATTCGATTAAATCTTAAATATTATGTAAAAGTTAGATAACATTTTGGACCAGTTTAGTGCGAATGAAAAGGGTTTCAATTGTAAATAATTGAATTGTAAATAATTTTTAATGTAATTAAATTTTGAATTTAATTTCGCATAATTAATTTGAATTTTTAATGAAATAAATCAACTGACTAACTAATTTAATTACAAAACTTGAATTGAATTTTTAATATTTTAATTTAATTGTTGTGTTTGTTAAAATAAATCAACTGACTAATTAATTTAATTACAAAAATTCAATTAAATTTTTAATTTTTTAATTTTATTTTAATTTTTAATTTTAAATTCAATTAAATTTTTAATGTTTTAATTTAAAAATCAATTGTTGTTTTTATATAATAGTTTCATTTGTAATCTTTAAAACAAATCTTAAAATTATTATTATTTAGTGAAACAATTGTACTAATCAATTTAATTAACAACTAATTGATTTGAGTATTCAAATCTATTTTATTAAGTATTTTATAATTATTAAGATAAGATCTAACCTTTTTAATTATCTTGTTAAGCAAAAATAAATAAATAAATTAATTGTTAAATTAATTGTGTGAACTAGTCTGATTGATTGATTATTGATTCATATTAACTCACTTATGCACTCACTGATTCAGGTATTAATTAATTAAACTAATTCAGGTATTTAAAGGAAATTCTAACTAAATAATTTTGATTAAAAGATTCAAATTGTAATCTTTAGTAATTTAACTCTAATTAGTTTTAACACAATTCAACCACATTTAGTCAAAAGACTAATTATTGATAAATTGAAATTGTGACTCACTAAAAGAAAAATTGAAAAATGTTACTTAGTTTATTTTATTTTAATTAATTAAATTGAGAAGACGGAACTTACAAACTAAATCAACTAAATAAATAAGTACTTAAATTAAATTTCAACTAAAAAAATAACAATAAAGATTGTGACCCGAACTGCGACCAGAACATATGGCAGTGACAGACTGTGACAGACGCCCACACAGATCAGCCACGCTTAGCTTAGCTGCCGCTGACAGTCGCCGCGGAAGTGAACGAACGAAGCCATTAGACAGACACGACAAGTAACAATGCACAAAGTGTGCGATGCGATGCGGGCAGTTGTCAATGATTGAAACGTCATATGGAGAGAATAATGACCGGCCGCGTGAGTTCGTAATGGCCGCGTCATTTGCGTTAAAAATCCATTTGTAATTTATGCAAACAAAAAGCTGTGGTTTCGCGCAGGGCATCTGTCATTGTGCGGCACCGTTTGACATTTATCGTTGCCAACACACACACACACACACACAGCACACTTGAACATACACTTTCAAATAGTTGGGAGTGCGCACACTACGCCCATGGACGCGAACAGCCGGAAAGGAGAATGCAAAAAGTGCTCGCGGGTTCGCTCACAGCCGAGAACATTGGACACAACGCATGCGCACTGCGCACACGCCCCAACGACCGGCAGCGCCGCAGTCGCGTTGAGCGCCGTAATGGCAGGAAAACGAAAGAACTTGAACAAAGATGGAAATTGAACAGAAGAGCTTTCGACCGCCGCTAAAGTTGGCACTTGGCGTTGTGTCTGTGTCTGTGTTCGTGTGTGTCTGAGTGTGAGTGCAATTTCGAATTCACACAGCGTGGGCAACACCGGCAGCCGGAGCTGCGAACAGCAGCTGCTGGCGTATCAAGTTTTTTTTTGTTTTGGTTTGTTGAAAATTTGCCGGTTATTGAAAAATTTCATTTTATTTTCTCCATGGCGCTGGAAATGCTTATTTATAAAAGTGTGTTGCTGTGTGGAGCTGCACGTGCGTCTGTGTGAGTGAGAAAAATGCTGAGCTGGGCATTTTTGTTTATATCAAAAATTCGAGGTTAAATTGCCGGTAATGCGGCAGCAACTCACCGCAGTGTTCGGCTTTTCCCAGACAATATGGCAACTGCTTGTCTGCCAACGCCAGTAACAGCAACAACAACAACAACAACAACAACAACCATAAACAATGCATAGTATGTAGCAAGAAAACACTGTCAAGTAGGCAATAGGAAAGACAACGATTTCATTACGAATGCGCCATCAATTGTCATAAAATTATAGCAAAAACAAAATCATAAAAATTCACTGCGAATAATGTTGCGTCTGTATAGTTTCAGCAATGCCATGGCAGTGCCACGTACGCCTAGTTGTATGCTACAATTGAATGCCCTACGGGCAGACGGCAGCAGCAGCGGGCAGTGCGTTCGTGTACTAAGTGCTTGCGGTAAGCAACGAATCGAAGCGACGCAGTTGCGGGCTGAAACTTTTTAATGGCGTTGCCGTAATTACTGCAACGCCCAAGGATATTCGATGTTGGAGATGCTCGAAAACTCTGAAATCATTTCATTAGCAGCTAATCAGCGTTCGGTGCCACAACAATGCGAAATGCTAAGCATTGTTGGTGTAGTGAATGGGCGCATAAAATTTAGTGTCGACAAATGGTCGGATTGTGCAGCGTGTATTGTGCCATATGGTGTGTGCCAGTATTGCCAGATTGGTGTGTAAGCTTACAGTGGCGCACATAGAATTTAATTTTGGGGCGTTGAGTTCTCAATTTTTGAGTCCAATACCAGTTGAACTCATATTTGGTAAACTGAAATGATTGCAAGATTAAAAATTTGGTAGGGGCTTGAACCCCCAAAACCCCTTCTTGCATTGCCACTGTACGTATGTATAAGTGTCGGTGTTTTCAGACTATTTATTGAACAATTTTCAACGAAAGTTAGCATAGTCTTCTTATTATTTCAATAAATGTTAGAATTTTTAGTATTCAGTTATGAAAAGTTGACGCTTGCATTCATTGTATAAATATGTATTAAATAATATTGACCTACATTCCATGAAACAATAGTTTCTTTCTTTCTGTTGTGTATTAAGTGTATTTTAGTGAATCCTTAGGAGGATTTGTTGTTGTTGCTCTTCCCATTTGGCATTGATTCTGGCAATTTATTGCTATTTATAATTTTTGTATTTTTCTTTTATAATGCAAAATGCTTGAATTATTTCCGTAATATGAAAACAAAAAGGTACCTGAGCTCTTTTGACATGTATTACTAATAAAAAAGACTTGTGTAACCTCCATGAGCTCATTGCGTAGGCGAGAAAATTTTCCTTTTATTGGCTTGAAAAATTAAAAATATCTCATCGTCATGAAAACGCAAAATGTAATTTGATTTTACAAGAATTTTTTTCCAACAAATATGTCTTTTTATACATTTATTATACATTTTAAACCATAACATAGTTGCAACTAATACTCTGCTCACCCACATGATTTAAATTTATATAAGAAAAATTGAAATTTGTGAGTATGGAAAATGTAAAAATTGTATTGAGAATTCTGAGTTCAGTTCAATGATGTGATTTACGCAAGAAGCCGTCTGTGATCACAGGAAATAAGTAAAGTGAAAATGTTTCTTGATTTTTATTACTAAAGCACTTTAAGTTCAATGAAAGAAAATTGATGGAAAAACTTTCAAACATGATGAAATTTGAGTAATTAGCAGCGGGTTAATTTTGTGGGTTTGAGGAGTCTAAGGTATATTTTCCTATACCTATGAAGTTGAGGTTGTGATTATGTGGTGAGCCAGCAGCTCAAAGACATTTTGGACACCCTGCTTTAGTTTCTGGTTCAACTCCATCGTCAGCGTGGCCCAAAAACTCAACCACATTCAACAGAAAGCAACAACAAAAGCATCTAACTAAGCTCTAACTTCTATCCGGAACTTTCTGCAATCTATATGATTTGAGTTGAGCATTATTTTTAGTTTTTGGGACAAAACTTTTTGATACTTCCACTTCCGTCTTCACTGCATTGGCAAACTTTTCGTTGGCAGGACCAGCCTTTCTCCCAGAACCTGAAGCCCTCTTAACATAGAGGTGTTCCTTAAACTTTTTAATAACCCTTTTCACCGTTGCAGTACCGACTTCCACATGTTTTGCTACCCTTTTTTTTGGGTCCATGTAAGATTTTCATTCAAAGTGTGCACAATTTTTTTACGCTGCTGAATTTCGTTTGCTCGAAAGTTAAAATCAAAATAAAGAATAATAAAGAAGAATACAGAAAATGAAACTAAATGCAATTAGCTTTTGTGAAGTTAAAGCTTTTAGAAAACGCAAAGCCAAAAAATTAAAAAAATCAAAGGAAAGGGATAATTTTTTTTAGTGGAAACTCCTTAAAACATGAACTTTATGATTTCATTACAATAAAATTTACTCATTTTTTAATACTATCGAATGTTTTCTTTTCATAGCAAATGGTTTAGCTCTTCAAATGCTGAATATAAAAAACTATTTTAACATCTGAAATCTATGGGCCCAATAGTTCATATTTCTCCTAGAGCTTTTTTGACCCAGTTGGATTTTGATAGAAGTGAATTATTTATTTTCTATTTATTATACAAAGTTTTAAGCCAATTTTTCACAGTTTTTTCATATTTTCTTCAAACTTTTAACTCGTCATTGACCCCGTCAGATTTTGATTTTAAAAGAAGTTACAAGAAAGTAAAAAATAAGTTGAACTACTTTTTTTAAGTAGTTTTACAAAGTTTAGAATCAAAAAACCTCTTAAATCATGTTTCATCATACAAACTTTTAACCCTTTGATTACAATGCTAAATTAGGACTTTGAAAAAATGAATAACTCGTGTGTTTTTTTTTATTTCAAGTGTTTTCATAAATTTTAAGTTAGCTCCTAGCATCATTCAATGTTTTTAGTTCATGTTTTCATAGTTTTTCCATATACGAACCTTAACCCTTCGCTGTATGACAATGTATATATGCAATGTTAACTTTTTATAGATTCGGGAACTGTTCTATTCAGCATTCAGTTGTGTCCTTTATGTTAAAACTTACGGAATTTTGCGAATTACATTGAAATTATGTGCAAAAGAGTCGAAAAAACAACAACTGTTTCAATTTGGTGAAACAATTTTGATTGTTGATGGCAATGTTAAGTGCATTGGATTACGAGTATACAGTGACAACTAACCAAGGTTCGATTCCCCGTAGTAGCCGACACTAAAATTTAATAGAATATGATAAATTTCCGCAAAACTTCTTCCATAGATACAGGAACTCAACAAAATTTCAGTTTTGGCAACAAAACTTTACCTCATCAAATGTTTTTTCTTTACGAAAATTAAATTATGCAATGAATGGTTAATTTATTGTTGACTTCGTTGAATTGTAATTTTAAAAACATTTGCCGAGTTATATTTAGTTGGCATTGAATATTGGATATTGAATATTGAAAGAATCCATATCCTATAGAGAGAGGTATTAAATTTTTTATATCTTAAGCTAATAAATTTAGAAGGACGAAATTCAAGGATGTGGTGTGTACATATTAGTCCTTAAGATATATTTTTTTGAATAAAAACTATTGGACATTTCCAAGAATATTCAAGAATAAAGTGTTAAAAGGAAATTTTCAGTATCTCTTCGTCCTTTTGCACCAAAACATTAAATTTTTTAAGATTCTAAGGATTTTCTCTTTTATTTGATACCCATATTGTTATTCTACATTGTGCTCAAATTTTAAAAGAATTTTTTGAAATAAACATGTCCTTGAAATTTCAAAGTCCTTTTAAAAAACGCAGTTTTACTACATTTGGCCCCTAGTTTCGCGAGTATATAAATTTTTTCGTGAGTTAATATTGTTGTCGCACGCAATATCTGAGGGGGATTACTTTAACGGAGACACAATAGATATTCATGAATAAACACACAAAATGTGCAATACCTTTTGAACAGACCTCGTATTTGCCTCAAGTTTGAAATCATTAGGCTCAATAAATCATATTTCTCTATCCATTTTTTCTCCCTTTAGAACTAAAATTTCAAAATTCTTTCTCAAATTTGAAATTTCTTTTCTTTTTCTATGAACTCAAAGTTCAGATTTGATGTATCTTCAACGGTTTAAACTGGGCAATGATGAATCAGTCAGTCAGGATAAACAGTAGAAGAAGAAGAGGATTGCACTTAACGAATGAAACTAATCGTTTATACGATTTCAAAGTGAAATTTCCTTGGAATAAAAAAATAAAAATAATAAAGAAATTTCTTCATATGAAAGTAAGGAAAACCTTCTTTCTTTTTTCTCCTTATGCACATAAGTAGGTATTTATGTACGTTTCTTTCATATTATGGTCCCAGTAGATTGTCAAGTAACCAATCCTAACCTTAACTAAATATAAAGCAAAAACAAAATATTCAATACTGGAAATGCAGTTTCCTTGCAGGAGACGCTTTGGCGCAGTTAATAAGTTGCATATTGTGTGTGTGTGTGTGTGTGTGGGTGAGTGTTTGTCTGTTAGTATGTGCGCACAGCATGTCACGCAATTCAATTTATCAAACTAAAACCATGATTATTGCGGCGAGTTCCCGTGGCCGGGTGCCGCGTCGGTTGGCTTTGTCAGCGGTCCTTAAAGCCAACGCCAACGCCAACGATTCCGTACGGAATGGTTATGTTGCGAGCAAAAATGTGCACTGACAAGCGTTGACTTTCGCAGCAAAATAAACCAAATCAAGCGCAACTAAGGCAAACTCTGGACGCAAATCCCCGGAGACGCGTAAGCAGCCAATGTAGTCGATTGGGCAGAATGGTTCGAGGACGAGCGAAGCAATGTCGACGCGTACTTGCAAAGAGTGGACGACGGCCGACAAGTTAAATATGACAAAAATAAAAACCATTAAAAATGGACTTTAATGTAATTGAATTTGCTGAGCTACAAAAAATAGCAACAGCAACCAAAACGAAATGGCATCGAGTGTACCACAGACGTGCAATGCAGCAAGTGTTGGATTTTTGCGTATTTTTACTGGCAATTTCTCTGTGTTTGTGTGTATTTTTCTACTTTGTTTTCACTTCTTTTCTTTTCGTTTTCACTGACTGTTAATGGTAGTTTTTGTTTTTGTGTTTGTTGCTATTTTTTGGTGCACTCTACAAGCTTGTGACAACCAACATTACAGCGCAAACAGTTGTGTTCTGACAATGTTTTGCTGCTCGGCCAGCGGCAACGGATTTACATTGCTGCGCGGCACAGTGCGCATAATGGAGATTTATTTACATTAAATTGCGCTCGCGCCAATTTACGAGCCATTTCCCGTGTCAACTTTGGGTCGCCATAGTAAATTATCATTCGAAACACACATACACATACACAGATACTGCAACACACGCACAATCACACAGCCATGTTAAGAGGAGAAGCAAATTTATGCTGAGGGTCTGAAAGAGCATAATAGCTGTAAATTAAAACAATAGTTTTAGACACAACGCCCACTAAAGTTACCGTATTAAGTTTCATGTTAAAGTTGCACGACCTGGCAACCCTAAATAGATTCCACTCAAGGCCAAAGTTATGTTAGTTCGCGTTTAAGTTAGTGAAAGTAACTATAGATTATAATAAAATGTCTTAGGTGAGAGGATAGTCAAGGAATTGCAGTAGATCCGAAGTGCAGTAGAAAGAAATTAATTATTTTTGTATGAAGTTGAAGGATTTATTTAGCATATTTCAAATGATCCTATTTAGTAAAGTATGTTCCATTTTATTCGACAACTTTTAGCCATTTTGAAGGTAACCTCATTAAGAGTCTTTCATAGTAACCCGCGTCCCTATTGGAGAAAAACTGGAATAGTGGATTTTCACAAGCTCCTCTTCAAGCAAATTTTTCAGCAGTAAAATCATTTGCCGTAGACAGAAACCGATAGTAATCACTTGGTGCCAGGTCCGGAAAGAATCTCCCAACCAAGCTGCCAGATCTTCTAACGAGACTCTATCAATGTGTGTGGCCTGGCGTTCTTTTGATGAAACGCAATTCCTCTTCCATTGAACAAAGCTGGCCACTTCCGGATGATTGCTTCCTTTAGATGGTTCAATTGTTGACTAAACAGGTTCGAGTCAAGAGTTTGAGGCAATCAGCTCATAGTAGATAATTCCACGAAACATACAACGAAACCGTCCTGACCTTCAATCTTGGCTTGAGCACAGTTTACGTCGCCCAGCAATCCATCTTTCAAACCCAGTCATCATCCGTTTTAAAAATGGTGCAATTGAGGCTTTTTGCATTAACTCGCACCATGCGTTCCAAATATGGTTCGATTTTGTTGCGATTCATAGATGAAAGTTCATTCCTGAGCTTTTTGGATTAACTCGTGTGACACAAGTACATTCAGCCTTACTCAAGTGGTTCGAAACGGATGGGGAAAGGAGGGGAGGGGACCTACAGTTTAACGCCGAATCCGAACGGCGATTGGCAGTTTTTTCGTTCACTCTTGGAGGTTTTGCCATTGCCTGCCAAGAGCGCGCTTGTGAGATTCTTGTAATTCTCATCAGCTTCATGTGGATAGCGATAGAAGTAGACGAGTTGTTCACCAGCCCGAGTCAGGAATCGAACATGGAGCCTTTGGTATGAGAAACCATCGCGCTACCCGCTGGACTATCGAGGCCGACCATTGTCTATGTAGTCCTGGATAAGAGCATAGAAAGGACTACGTGCGGAGACTACTAGTAAAGCGTGGGCCTTCTAGTGGTTTAGTTTTACCAAAGGTTGTCATAGGTTTTACACTGACAGCTATTTCTCGCTCGAAATCTTGACAGAAAGTCAGTACCAGACCTCCGCTTTTTATTTCCAAAGTGAGTGCTCTGTAGCCCAAACAGTGAGCAAAACGTGTTATCAGCCGTCTTGACGATCTCTATTGGCCGCCTTGGAGCTGCGGTTTGACCCCTTTGGACTTTTTATTGTGGGAAACCGTGAAGGACCAATGTTATGCTCACGATCGAGAAACAATTCAAGTACTTGAGGCCAATATCATTCAGGAAATCCATGAGCTACAGTCCGAAACCATCAACAAGGTCTTGAAAAATTGTACTGACAGAATACGCTACTGTGAAGCTGGCTTCGTAACCATTTGAACGACGTTGTGTTCCATAACACCGGCACACAAAAAAAAAAAAGTGGTCTGTACATTTGACTAGACCCACCTATCCCTATGTATTTCGATGCGCTGAAACCGAATCCGAGGTCAGTTTTGTCCGTACACCCTCAAAATTTTGAGTAAATTGCAAAAAACTGTCATTCTACCGGCACACAAAAAAAAGTGGTCTGTACATTTGACTAGACCCACCTATCCCTATGTATTTCGATGCGCTGAAACCGAATCCGAGGTCAGTTTTGTCCATACACCCTCAAAATTTTGAGTAAATTGCAAAAAACTGCCAAAAATGGCTAAAAATCGCAAATAATGGCAGTTTTTTGCAATTTACTCAAAATTTTGAGGGTGTACGGACAAAACTGACCTCGGATTCGGTTTCAGCGCACCGAAATACATAAGGATAGGTGGGTCTAGTCAAATGTACAGACCACTTTTTTTGTTGTGTGCCGGTGTAATTAAAGGGAATGTTTGCTCTTAATAATAAAGCCATAAAACATAGAAAGCAGATTAATTTTGTTCATTTTATTGTATTTTTAAAAAGTAACCACTAGATGGGCATTGTTGGAACATTGGTGCAGTAACCCAGTAAGCAGTGATAATTTTTTGAATATTTGTTGAATTCTAGAAGTGAACTTGAGTGAACTCGTGAACTTGAAACCACGCAATCATTGCTGTCAGTCCATAAGTCGTTTTTACTGTATTAGCGTATTTATTCATTCCTTCAAATAGATTTTGAACGGAAGGTAGTTTCAGGTCCTTGCGTTTCCATTTCTTTCGATATTTCGCTCCGCTTAATATTGCCATGCCCAGGAATCTAACAGAGAGAGAGAGAGAGAGAGAGAGCGCGGATTTGGTGGCGCACAATGGACATTAGGAAAACATGATACTTTTTTACAATCTTTGTCTTTATGATGATTAAAAAAAAAACCCTAAGAACGTTTGTTGACTGAACCGTTTAAACTGTCATTCAGAACCTTTTTCAAATAGTAAAAATATGCGCTTAAAAGACACTGTAAGTGACTGATAGATGGTATTACTGCCTCGTATTCTAAATGGATACCAGCTCCTGCTCCATCTATCGTAATGAATTGAATAGCTATGAAAATGATATCTGCTATAATTCCAACATGAAACTGATAAATCAATGATCACTTTTTAGGCAACGTTAACATATGACAACATTTTCTTTCTGCAAATACTTTCACATTCACCGTAATTGAATAATTTCATAAAGTGCATTTATTTGTGAAATTTTGCCGCAAGAAAAGACAAATTTGAAACGATTAAATACGTAAAGCGATTAGGCTAAGCTTACCATTTGACAAGAGCCCATTGGGTCATACTGACAGGCGTAATTGTCACTTACCTGAAAGACGAAACGACAAAAGGTGAAAGAAGGAAATTAATTATGCACATGCAAAGGCCATTTCAATATGTTATGTTATTAAAGACAACTAAACTGGTGATAATAATTTGTTGCATAATGAAATGAGAAATGAGCGGCTTGCAGTTGAAGCGAGACAGCAGATACAGACGAAAGCGAGAAAATTTGCGACAATTATTCTGCCTCAGTGGTCTTAAAGTGCAAAGTAACAGCAATTAATCAAGCATATTTAACAAAATGAGTTCAAGGATTTTCACATATTATGCGCGCATAAAGCACGCACCCACACACACATATACACTCATGTAGATGAAACGTTGGCCATAGAGAGCAGCACGCATTTAAAATGACTGCTGGCGATCGTTGTTGGCTGGCTGCTTCCTGGCTGTGTGCTGATTGCTCTGGCTGACTGGTTGGCTGGCGAGCGGATGCTATCGCAAACGCTGCTGCGCTGCAGTTTGCTGCTGGCAATGCAAATAAACGTAATACTGCAGATAGCTTAAAGGCTCCAACGCAATTTCTAACAAACAATGCAGCGGTCAGTGGGGCATAAAGCGTACGGGGAACGCTGCAGCACGGCGGACCGAATACTCGAATGCTGCAATGCTTGAATGCATTTATTCAGATACAAATATGCACGCACACACGCTTAGATCTAGGCGTTTTGTTTGACTATGTGTTGGTAATGAATGTGTATGTGTGTGTGTGCGTGTGTCGAATATATTTGTTGGCATTTTCACAAATAACTGCAGTGATTTATGCTCGTTTGCGTGGGTCCAATGCGGTGGGGTGGCGTGCTGAAGTGAAACAAATGCGTGCCAACAGCACACACACACACACACACGCATACACACGCACTCAGAATTGTGACACACATGAAGAAGCGCGCACGGAAATGCAGTTGTTCTTCATTTTCATGACATTTGAAATGGTTTGTCGGTGGGCAGCTGCCGGGTAGGGCGGCACTGCAGCGATGTAACTGAATTTTATGCAAATCCAAATCGGAAATTGAATTATTTTCGTTGTTGTTGTTTAAAGTGGTTTTAGTGTTGTTGTACCTGTTGGCTCAGTGCTATTAGCATTTTTGTTGGTTATGTGCTAATGTCATTAGTTGGAGCTATTGTTAGTTTATGTTTGTTGTTGTTGTTGTGGTTGATGCTGCGCATGTTGTTATTGTTATTATGATGAATTGCAATTATTGTTGCTGCAATTATGAGTGTGATTGTTGCTGTCATTGACATTCTGTAAATGTTGTTTTTGCTATGTTTGGCCTCTTCTGCTGCGTTAGGAGGGACGATTCGTACTAACATTTGTTGTCTTAATTGTTGTGTTAGATTATATTGAAAATATAAAAAACCTAAATGGTTTACTTTGTCAGCATTGCAGTCGATTAGTGACACTAACTAGTAGACGGTTTTTTAAATTTATTTTTTCACTAATTTGCAATATAATTTGGTTTAGTTTTCTTTTTTTAATTTCTATACTATCAGGCATGTGCTGCAAATCGCACGATTTCAAATCGAAATCGGAATTTGAAATCGTACGAATTTTTGGGGGGTGTGCTACAAAACGGACGATTTGACTTCAATTC